>MJUU01004869.1:4417-34664 GCA_002080025.1 Modiolus philippinarum | reverse complement strand
ACTTGGAATAATTTTTGGTAGGGATATGCCAAATCGATCTCGAAACATGCCCCCGAATTTATATACTCCCGTACGTGAACATACCCCAAATTTATATAACAACACTAAATCTAGGACCCGAATATATCAAATACCATTGTTTTAACATGAAAATCATAAAAAAAAATCAAAGATACAAAGCATTAAGTTCGTTTGAAGAAAATAATTCCGCTGTCTCATAAATAATAATTGCCCTTTTTGGTTTTTTGATACCAAAATTTATATAAATAATTTTTTCCTTAATGAAACTTATATACAGTTGGTTTAAAAACACACCGAAATTTATATATTTCATGCTAAAAAACTATACCCAAATTTTTGGCACATCCCCGTATACCAAAATAATGGAAGTTACCCCCTCCCCCGGGAGTATACAATGTAGCTGTTGAATTTGCAAGTGAACGTCTTTGTTTTCCCGTCTCACAATAACTGATTTTAATATCAATCCCACCCCTACCACTAAGAAATATACAAACGCGGAGGAGTCTGGCCCCTCTACGAATTTCCATTACAATCTATTCAGAAATAGGCGGACAAGTCTTACCTCCTCATTTTTCAATTGAAATACGTAGACAGCTTTGGTCGGTCTGATATTCTTCCCAGTGATTTAGTTAGATTAGTAGATAAATATGCAAGATGCCACAATCAAGCAGAACAAGTTATTGGGCGGTGATTTTTTGAAATTATATTTTTTTTGGGAGGGGGGCCAGGGGAGGAAACAGAAGAATGGAATATGCCTGTCACCAACATATTCCCCAGATCTGAATCCCGCTGAAAACTGCTTCCTTAAAAGAAAAACTGTTTTGATATACTGGACTTGCAAATTTATTAAAATACAGTTCTTTGGCCTACGTGTAGGGTGCAAGACTTTCCCTAAAACAAGGTATTTCTGAAAACAAACTAAGAGATCTAGTTGTATTTTACAGTTGTACAAGATATTTAAATATTTGAGCTATCCCATAGCCAATAATCACCGGCAGACCCAATCTTCGAAAAAGTCGGTTCCAATGGGATTCCGGAAAAAAAGGGGGGGGGGGTCCAGTCGATTTTTTTTGCCATTTCTTTTCAACAATTTTTTGCCTAAATTCTGCACGAAATTTAGAGGGAATCCAGAAAAGGGGAGGTTCCAATCCCCGGAATTCCTGCCTCGGACTCTGACCCATCTTTTTTCAGAGTAAATATTTTATTCAAAAAACTTTTGCCACTGCATATTTTATCAACAATATACAAGCACCCGAATCGCACCAAGATATTACATATAAAACTCTCTTTCAACCGGCAGATCCAGAATAAAAAGGGGGTATTTCAACTGAGTACAAGAAGAAGAGATTTTGCTCAACTTCTGCAAGAAGTGAATAAAATTTCCAAGTAAAAGGGTTTAACCCTCAACACCCTGAATCAGCCAAAATACATCTTTTTTACCACTATTCTTCCATTTGTATAGATTATTTTATACGATAGTACTTCACGTGCTATTGTTTAACTATTGGTAGTAAAACGTAAATTCCATTTCCTTATTTGGTCATTGTTATGGTCAGAAAACACGATTGGTTGTATACATATTTTGCTACCAATGAAAATGATTGTAACAACTTCGAAAGAGTTTTGTTGAGCACGTGAATAATTTGTTTACCTATTTGTGCCGAACATGTCAACGCTAAACTTGGTCGCAGTTCATTGTATTACAATGTGAAAATATTCAAAGTTCCATAACTCCTACAAAATTTGACAAATCAAAATGGCGATACTATGATCTAGTACTAATGGTGACCAACAATCCTGTAAAATTTGAATGAATTCTGACAAGCGGTTTCTGACGAGTTGCGTCTGTAACAGTAGAATATGTCCGGTAGTAAAATTTGTCCTGGGGACAATCTTTCCTAGGAAAAATTGTCCATGTGAAAATATCTACTAGGAAATTAACTATGAGGATGATTGTAACTAGGATTATTTGCACATCTTTAGTAAAATATGTCCAACCATTATTTTCCTGAAAGCTGGACATATTTTACTACAGGACAGTGGCGGATTTAGGGGGGCCGGGTGGGCCCGGGCCCCACCTTAGGTCGGAAAATATTTAAAATTCCTAGGGGTTTTTAAAAAAATTGGGTTCCGGGTCCCCCCCCTTAGGTCGGAAAATATTTAAAATTCCTAAGGGTTTTTAAAAAAATTGGGTTCCGCCCCCCCCCCCCCAGCAGAAAGTCTGGATCCGCCAGTGCAGGATTACAAATTTTACTGGTTAGAAATGTCCTAAGACTTAACTTTTTAGCAGATATTTTCACATGGACAATTTTTTCTAGGAAAAGCGCAGCATGATACCACCGCATTATGTCGACCACTGAAATTTGAACAACACATTAATCAGCTGGACACAAACTGGGGAAAATAAAAATCACTCCTTTTGACCCCTTACTGATCGGATACGCAAGAGCTACGCAAAATTTGTTGAATATCAACAAAAATCCCATTAAAATCGGTTGAAAACATTTTAGATTATTTGAAAACTGCAATTTTGGCCTTGTTTCACATACTACTTACTGACTCCTTATCATTGATATCAACTTATTTACTGTCCAAAATAGTTAATCTTAATATAAATGAAAACATCAAACAAGGCAATATATTATAGTAAATTAAGTCCATTGACAATATTCACTAGTAAATGTTATCCTTAAATAATATTTTCTAGTAAAATAAATCCATTTACACGTTGCTTAATATACATGTAGACATCAAGATGAAAAGCAACAATAAAAGCTTATTCTATTGCTTGGTTGTCCCATGTAATTTTAGATACTTTGTCTCAGGTGAATTTACTCCATATCCCTTCATTGCTTATTCTACGTAGAAAGGGACAATAGTATCTAGAAAATTATGTCCATGGACAATATTTACTAAGGAAAATAAGTCCATATAGTCATATTCATATATTTATTTGTTAAAGCAATCATATTTATTGCCTACATTTATAATATTAATAAAGAAAGGATAAATAATATCTTTGTATTTCAAATGACCACGGACATATTTACTAAGGGAAATATGTCCATCACTTCTTGTGACTTCAACCTAATACATTTTAGATCATTTTAACTATCAAAACTTGTTTCAATGATATAAAAAAATGATATATAGTTAATTTTATGCTATACAAATTCAAGTACAAATTGATTTCTTTAAGACCTTAAGATTTCTTGAATGATCAATTTTTCCTTGTGAAAAAGGTCCACTAAATACGGATATATTTTACTAGTAAAATCTGTAACCATGGACTAAATTTCCTAGGAAAGTATGTCCATCCGATAATATTTTACCACGACAAATTTATCATTTACACGTCCACAAAAGTGTGACAGACGGACGCACGCACGCACGGACGCAGACCCTTACTAGGTCCTACCAACGCAGTGCGACTTGGGACAAAAATGACTAGTTGATTTGTCGGGCCTTCCTGAATTTACTTTGGACTAAGTTATGTCTAAAACAGGTTTCACTACACAGATGAATGATTTATAAAACATGTGAATACAGAATTATTATCTTTTACATTTGCTACATAAATTGTGAAATATTTGGTTATGTTTGTCCCTTTCTACAAGAATTGGTGTCACAATTTTATTTACATAAGTAAGGAATAGTGGCCGTAAATTTTGCATTGCTTTGAATAATATATTCTTTGAGACTTTGTTTGCATGGGAATACTCTTGTGCAAAATCTGGTAATTATTTTCATTTTTGTATCTATACTTATAATAATAACTTTTGTTTGGATATTTATTTCATGACACCATCATCTTTCCCAAAACAATTTAACAATCAGTGAATTTGTATTTTTATAAAATTACTAGAAATGTCAGTGGTTTTACAAAATCACTATTTATTTCAGGGATTTTAAAAAATCACTGATTTTACAAACTTTCTGTAACATATGATAACATGACGTTTTATTGAATATAAAAGTCAAATATAGCTGATATGCATACCATCTGGTAAAGTATTCATAAATAAAATGCAGTAATATTATAGTTTTTTTATTTAGATTGCACTAATAAATTTGTTTTTAATTGTAATTGTATATCACTGTCAATACACAACCTCATCGAAATAAATTATATAATGCGAAATCTTTTTCTTAAGTATTAACACTAATTGATTAACTTGTTCTGTAACAGATTGCTTTTTTGCTTATAGATCTGTTATGCAAGTCTCAAGCGACTTTTTAAAATGTATATTTTGTAAAGGGAAATATTTCATACCAGGTTTGTAGATTCGTTTTATAATGCCCTTTCCAAAATATTTTAGGAAGTACGTCTTGAAATCTTAAAGTATGTTAATTAGAAATTTTGCTGGTTCCCGTTTGGTTTCACGTTTGAAAGAGCAATGATAAGAAGTATACGAACAATTATATAGAGAAAATTAATTAATATGAAAACTTCAGTTTTGTCACACTTATTCATTCATCCTAGGGTTATTCATTTTAGAGTGAAGGTTCGGTTCTCACTTATGTTAGTGTAAATTTTCTTTCTGCACAAGGCAATTTTGACAAGTTTTGTCTCTTAAAAGGCGATTTTGGACAAAATTCATGACAACGGCAGCATCCACTTTTTTGTCGAGGTGGGGAGACCTTTTCTGTTTATGTGTTTTGAAATTTTCAGTCTGTTGTTAAATGTTGTTTGGTGAAATAAATCAGTTGTTAGCTGTTTTCCGACAGTTTGGGGAAAATTAAAGATTAGTAGTCTGTTAATGGAACCACTCTTGCCCCTGTCTGTTCTATAAGTAAAAAAAAAATTATAACCCGAAACAGCCCATGCATATATCGAAATATCTCCATAATCTAATTAGCATCTTATATTTCACTGGTTCGATTGACAAATTTAGATTTAGGAAAAACTCAAGTTGCTAAATAAAATATTTTATCGGGTGTTCTCGGATGGCAGTCATTTAAATAATGGTTCGACACCAAAATACAATGAACTGCAAGAAAGCTTAGCACTGGGATGTTCCTTGAGATACTTTCAACAAATTGTTTGTAAGCAAAAATGTAACGTTTACTTTTATTGGCTTGTCGATAACAACAAGGCGGGGCTTGCACTGAAATGAGAAACCATAATTAGAACAAGCACGTGATTTCTTATGTATCTCGTTGTAGGTAGAATGTGCATTTGTGAATAAAGATATATTAAATTGTCCAAGTTTTTACCGAAGTTTTTATAAAAAGTTTTATTCTTAAGAATTGTTAAATAGTTTGACCTACATTACGATCAAAATAAAATATTTTTCCAATAAAGGCGTATTCTGTATAAGTACATAAGTGTNTGAAACATGACGGAAAGTAACCGACATAACTAGAAAATCTCTGTTACATAGGCTAACAAATCTCTGTTACATAGGCCTGCAAATCTCTGTTACATAGGCTAGCAAATCTCTTATACATAGGCCTGCAAATCTCTGTTACATAGGCCTGCAAATCTCTTTTACACAGGCCTGCAAATCTGTTACATACGCAAAGTATTGATATTTTAAAATATTCTTGTAGAAAACGACAAAACTGATAATCTCTAGAGTTTGAAGAGGCAAATTTTTTATATCCTAATATTCCTCCAGAATACGAATGAATTGTACATTTTTTACATCATACAACATCGACCGATGATATTCCATTTATTTTTGGAGTGACCACCAAGGACTTTGGAAAGTTTGTTCCATTTAACTCGGTTATTTGAACGAGGTTGAAGGTCTCGTAGTTTGAACTTTGTTGAATCGTGGCGAAAATCTTGGATTTCACCAGTTATTTAGGTTGAAAAAAAATTGTTTAAAGAGTTTTGTGGTTGGCCATTACATTTTGTAACCATCATTGGCCAACATTACATACATATATATGTAAGTAACATTTATACCATGTTTTATGAAGCTATCAGAAGAGCTGAGTTTGTAAGGGAAAGATCAAAAGGCCTATTAGTTTCCAAGTTCGAAGTGACATAATTCCTGGATAATGGCACGATGACATGCACACCTATATGCTAGGTGATGACTAAAATAAGTTTCGCCAATGTCAGAGTAGTGCTTACAAGCATAAGGTCAAAAGTCCTATTAATTTCTAAGTTGAAACTCTTAGAAAAATTAAAAAAAAATTTCGGTGGTTTGTACTTCTGTACTGTACATGTCGATGTTGTGTCTTTGCACACATAAAGTTTCTAGGTTAACAGGGTAATTAATCTTGTAAAAATGCAGGATAAAAACTTTCTTACAGCATGCAGGTCTCTATATTGTTTTCGTGCTAGACAAAAACTTTCAGGAATTTCAGTCGAAAGTTTCAAAGGTTTGAGATTACAATATATTGTATTATCAAAACATATATAAAAAGGAAAGTGTGTTAAATTCTTTTGCACAAGAAAACACATTCCTACAGAATAATTCGTGATTGTAATTTCAAGTACTTTAAAATTCGTAAGAAGATATCTTTGGACTGACTTTATAGATGTATTTGAAATAGACCCTTCTCCGAGGAAAATTTCTTTGGCGGCCCAATGTAACTTTCTTTGATTTTTCTAATAATGTGTTTATAAGAGGGTCAAGAGAGTAGAACAGAACATGACAAACTTAATATTTTTGTGTTTTTTCGCTTTGTTTCAGAGAAAAGATGCTAATTCTAAGTTTGAAGACACGTGTGTTTCCAGGTTTAATTGTATTGTGTTTTCTATTGTTGACAGTTTTATTGCTGTAAGTAATATATAACGGGGCAACTTTTGTGCTTACCAAAGAAAAACACAGTGTTTTGATTTATTTTAAGAGTCACATATAGCCAGCATGATGACTCTTGAGATTGAAATACATGCGTTGTACCAAGAAGATATAAATAGCTTAGCCAACGGATCACTCGGTTTCAATAAACTAAAGAACTACTGCATGGTGCGTCGACAGGGTAAATATAGTTTCCACAACAAGAACTAGTTGATTATGAAATTTCTCATATCGAGTGAAATAAATTTTGCAAATGTTTGAAAGCGAGGCTTGCCGAGCTTTTAAACATTTGAAAATTTATTTAACGAGATGTGAGAAATTTCATAATTTACGTGTTTAAGTTGTGGAAACTGTTTCTCTAATGACTAGACGAAAAACACCGAGGATTGTATCCCGAATAAATTTGGCGGTAAATGTCACGAAACTTGTTCTCCTCTCTAGAGAGGAGAACAAATGTTCCACACCGTTCAGGAAGTGTGAAAACTGGTTAGAAATTAGAGAAACGTGTTTTACTAAGCATGATTCATCCGTCATTTAAATAGGGGAAATAACAAAATTACCGAACAGAATTGTCAAGAGCCAAAGTTCATGTGATAAAAAGGCAGAGCAGCTGGAAACCACCGGAAAATTGTGGACCGCAATGGTCCTGACTTGGTAAAGGCATTTCACGTGAAATGATGAATTAAATCGGTTTTATGGCGCGCAACCCCCCTTTCAATTGAGATAGCGTCCAGTATCAACTCAACAGCTATTGAAAGGTAATACCTGATTACTGAATATCCAACGCTATTTCACTTGCATTTAAATTTTATCGAAATCAGGAATCATTGCTATTAACGTACCTATTACCTTAAAAGAAATGATCATCCCAGTATCCTGAATCAGAGTCGGACCGCAACTTCAATTTTTTCAATAAGGAACTGATATCTAATGAGGAACTTTTGTAATGATCGTATTAGACGGAATTTTTTTAAAGCCTTGATTAATAAGGCGGTCATGGAGATAACTGTGTCTAATGAGAAAGTCTCTAAACTCGTGCTAAAGTCGGTTTCATTTCCTTTAGATAATGGAAATCTCACGATTTCAGCCTTATTTTTACACTGATCTTTATCATATTTGGTATGTATATCAAGAACGATCATACATAACTGAAAAACGTTGAATTCGCCGTTTATGACATGCACAAAAGTCTGCAGTCATGTGCATTTTCACAATTTTTTCAAACAGGTGAAAATTTCTAAGTGTTGGATTGTTCTATTTTAAGGGCGACCAAGTAACTTGATGAATTAGATGACCCGAGTTGACCCATCTAATAATAGCAAGGTGTATTCGTTGGGAGTTAACAATTGCCATCCACGGACTTTTTGTTTGTAAACACCGAATAGAAATTAGCAGGACATTAACAATTCATTTCAAATATTTCTTTTGGGTTTAATGCGTGCATATTTCAATTACATGTTTAAGTATTTTGTTGAGTTACATCATTTACGGGTATATTTTTCTTAAATCAAAAGGGGGTCCAAGCACATGGTAAAAACCAAAGTGAGACTTGTTTATCATCTGACTTAAAGATATACCTGCCTTTACCTATTTCAGAATAGTCCAATCTAGTCGATAATTGTGCGCGGAAAATATCATCCATTTAAAAGCATGGAGCATTTTTAAAAAGTGTTTTTTCCTTCAACATGAATTGGAAATCATCAAATCAAAAGTGGTTCCAGAAGTGTATAATATTTTTAGACAACCATGCAAAATCCAGTGCCGAAATATGCAATATTAAAGTCAGTAGAAGAGAATTTCCATTATCTAAAGGAAGTGAAACAGACTTTAGATCTCGCGTAACGAATCAACTGTAAAACATACACTCAGTAAACAGGAGAAGTTGGAATATTACTGTCCATGTTACGGAAATTTATAATTATGAAATTAAAATCCTCCCTTTTGTCGTAAATTTGAGACGACCATTACTTGGTACAGACCGATGTTTCTCATAATATTTTTTTGTCGCCCAATTAATTTTTGTGTGATCACTGTGAACACATTAAATACCAACTATAAACAATTAAACCTACAATAGCAGACAGTTTTAACTTATAATGTTGTTATACTAAATGAATCGTTCTTATGTAACTAATGTTTTGGAACAAGCCGCACTTAAAATCTAACAATTAATATGCAAAATTTACAGACAACGTGTCACATTATGACCAATGAAGTAGAAACACACTTAATTTGCATATTTAGAAGGGAGATAATTTCACACAATGACTCTGGACTGAGTAATATAATCGTCGACTAACTTATGATAGGGGTAAGGGATTTTGATGAATATCAGTTTCAGTCATTCTTTATGAGATCTCTAGAGGGGTTATTTTCTGGGTGGTAATACACATCTGTTGGTACAGTCCCTGTATTCAAAGGCCACGTGAGCTTTTTCCATCACTCGGCATCAGTCGGCAGTGCGTCTGTTAACTTTGATTCAAAGGTCTTCTCAGAAACCGCTGGGACAATACAAACCAAACTTGACCTGAATCGTCGTTAGGGATATACATTAATGTTTGTGATTTTTAAGGTGTCATGTAGATTGAACAACATGACTGTTTAAATTTGGGAAAATATCAGATAACCCGTCCTGGAGTTATGTCCCCTTTTCCATGAATGTATTGAAAATGATAGTAGACAGAGGAAACGTAGAACTCTTGTCAGCTTTAAAGTTACAGAGAACACCATGTCATCACATGTAGACGGAAACAGATGATACATTGTGTTCATTCATACACAATGTAGCTTTTTGTAATTTTTACACCAACGAACTGCCTTTTATTGATATAGAATCAATCACTAAATCAGTCAAAACATCACTGCATTTAATTCGTCAAGAAGATCAGGTACGGACACATTTATTGAATCGACCATTATACATATCCTGCAACTTTGAAGAAAATCTGTATAGGGGTTGAAACCTCATTTTCTTCGAATTATTCCAATTTTTAGACGTTTTTACTTTTATTTCAGAAAGTATTTGAGATAGAGGTAAAGTTTGAATTGCAAAAGCTTTCTGCTTATTAAGGCTTACAAATACTCATATGTCGGTTGACATCTCTTCCAAGATGACGGCTGGCGGGGAACATAGTTTGACACTGGACCCTATGGGAAATTCATGCAAAGATCTTTTCATCTGAAACCAATTGAACAATTTTGATTAAATGTTAGCATAATAGTCCTTTGGTGGTCCCCTAAAATTTTTAAATTTATATGTTCCTATTCCATCTAAAATGACCACCAGTGGGGAACAAAAATCAGCTTAAGACCCTTTAGGAAATGCATTCAAAGAACCACTTGAACAGTTTTGCTTTAATATAAACATAATAGTCTTTTAGTTGTCCTCTTTAAAGTTTAATTTCTATGGTCCTACCTCATCCAAGACGGTCGACAGCGTGGAACACAGTTTAACAAAGGACCTTATCGGCAATGCATTCACATGCCTTATCCTCAGTTAGGGGTTTGGATGTAGGACCATTCACGGTAAAGGCTTTAAGTATTCTTCTCATATTGAAAATCTTGAATGCAATATTTTTAGTGCTTGGGTGTAGACTTGTCAATAACACATTTGGAAAGTGTTAACTAGTGAAAATATTACTGTTTTATTCGGTACCTTAATTTTGATAAAATGCACTATTTCATCATTTTTTCAATCTGTATAAAGCAATTCAATTATTATTGCCATAATTTGCTGTGTTGGGAATGCCATAATATGCTGTGTTGGGGAAGTTGAATCTGTGGTGAAACAGTTTTAGCGTCTTTAAGGTTCTACGGGGTCTAAAAATTGTCAGATAGAATTTTCTGATATTTTCATGTCTTACGATTTGTTCTAAAGGCATACAAAAAATAAAATAAAAATTGGGGGTCACAGACCCTGTAAGCATGAAATCTGCCATCTAAAATCAACTATTTTGGGTTGAGATGATAAGGAAAATTAGCTGATGTTTACAAAATTTTAATTTATTTGTGTTACATCATATAGACTTTTTTAAAGTTTGGTAATTAACGATCTAATATACTTTCCTTCGATTTCCATGAAAAAAAAACGAACTAATTTTTGAATAAATTGCAAAAAAACTGATTTTTTCCTATTTTTCCTATACAAATCATCAAACTCGATAAAACTGTATTAACAGGTAATACAATGTTATCTTCAGATAAAACATCATTACCACATAATTTCATAGAGACATATGTATAAGTATTTAAAAGTTCTTATCAGGAGGTAATGAGGAAACCTGATAATATATGTCTGATAATGTGCGCCAAAACCACAAAAATTCAGATAAGATAGCATTACCTGAGATAATGCTATATCAGTAGTATCTCATTTTTGTGGCTTTGGCGTGCCATAGATATCTATTGATATTTGATCAAACACAGCTGACCCTTTTTTGTTGCACCCTTATTAACACCTCTTTCAAGTGAACCAGTCACTATAGTGTAGTTCATTTTTTATAAAGCATTTCATATTTTATATGTTCATATTTGTAGGTATGAAAAGCCCAGCAGCAACGTTCCGGGTTCAATAAAACCTAGGAAAATATTCACCTTTGTAGAATACAATAAATACACAAGCAGTGCCTCAAATAAAGATCGTGTCACGGCTTCTGTCACGGCTTCTGCTGACAAAACTGCTGCACAACCATTGGAAAAAGAAGAGGAATGGTATTTTTATAGGTATTTCAAATACACACGGTTTAATGAATTTTCCAACACGTTGGCCAAATTATCAAAATCGAGAGTAAAAGTTGAAACTAAAGACAATCTGAGTTTCAAAGTAGGAGAAACAATAGGAATACATATTACATTATATAATGTGTACGGTGATACGATACAAACTGGTGGTGATTTCATCAAAATATGGATGATAGAGACTGAGAAAGGATCTGGATCAGCAGGGCTTGTCATTGATCACGGAAACGGAAGTTATACCGGAATTCTTCGTGCATTATGGAGTGGAACACCTGTAATTAAAATATCTCATTCATATTCAAAAGAAGCTATCGGTTTATATGTCAACTATTTACATGAAAATGGAATGTTTTATAAAGTTTTCGGGATTTTTAAAAACAGACATGGTGATACCAGTAAGGGTATTTGTGGAACACATCAACATATAGGAAACTCAGTCTGCAATTTTACATCTCTGAATTCTGGAATGTCGTGGTATTGTGCAATGCCGAATGGTTTCATGTGTAATGATTTGTATGGTCCATATACAAGTAGACAAACGTCATTTACGAAAAAGGAACTTAACTTCACAGGGTATGAATCTTTTGTGTAGTCATGTAAAAATGTAAACACAGTTGTCCGTTACCTATTATACAGTTTTTAACAGTTTCACATTATGGTACTGCCGAGCCACAACTATTTCTAAATATTTCAATTTATTGTACCTTAGTAAATGTTAAAACAGAACACCAGGCGTCACCATGAGGTAATCGGTAAAATATTCTTAACATGAGCCGGTGACGTCAAAATGATGCCTCGCGTCAAAAAAATTGTGTCTCGTGGACACGTAAACTTGCTATGGTCCTCATAGCCAGTCCATAAGTGAATAATGTAAAAACAAGGGATCTGTGAGCAAATGCTCACTAGTAATATCCCCGCTCTCATCTTCCAGTCTCTAATAACCTGACAAAGTTGGTAAACAAAATGTAGTACCCCACAAGTCTTAAAATGTGTCCCACAATATGGCATGCCTACACAAAGCTTCTGACAAAATTTCAAGTTTGTATCATTTACCAATGCAGAGAAAAGCTGTATGAAAGTAGTGAGGGACGGACGGGATGATGAAAATTATGAAAGTTGTGAGGGACGGACGGGATGATGAAAATTAAACTAAGTCAGTAAACAGGAAGTAGTATTCTGACAGGACTGAAAATGAATCCCAGAATATGGCATAACTATACAAAGCTTCTGACAAAATTTCAAGTTTGTATCATTAACCATTGCAGAGAAAAGCTTTACGAAAGTTGTGACAGAAAAGCTTTACGAAAGTTGTGACGGACACACAGAATAATGAACAGTTGACTAAGTCGGTAAACAGGAAGTAGCAACCCGACAGGTCTGAAAATGCATCCCACAATATGGTATGACTACACAAAGCCTCTGACAAAATTTCAAGTTTGTATCATATACCATTGCAGAGAAAAGCTTTACGAAAGTTGTGACGGACACACATATTAATGAAAAATTTACTAACAGGAAGTAGCATCCCGAAAGGTCTGAAAATGCATCCCACAATATGGCATGACTACACAAAGCTTCTGACAAAATTTCAAGTTTGTATCATTTACCATTGCAGAGAAAAGCTTTACGAAAGTTGTGACGGACGGAATTACGGAATGACGGAATTACGGAATGACGGACACAGGTAAAACAGTATATCCCCTCCTCCTCCGGAGCGGGGGTATAAATATTCGTAACCAAGTTCGCAAGTGGTGTTAGTGGAGTTAGTGTAGAAAGAATGAAAGTAAAAATGTCTCATATTTGATTATCGAAATCCTCTACCTCTCATTTTGATATATATTATCCCTGGACTTTCTGAAGAAAGTTCGGGGATTTTGTTTCCGCTTCCGTCTGTCCGAAACGATGTGACGCGAACTACTAGATTTTTCGAAGTAGGGGTTTAATTTTGTAATATAATTGTTGCACATATGCTGCAGATGCGCAATACATTTTCGGATATTAGTATTAATGCAAACAAGGGACCCCAAGATGTCGATGTGACGCGAACTCCTACAGTTTTGGAATGAAGAATTTAATTTGGTTGTAGAATTGTTGCATATAGTATGTTGATGCGCACTAAGCTTTCGGATTTTAACCTTTATTTTGGTGCAAACAAGAGACCCAAGATGTCAATTTTGACAAAGGCCCCAATATGTTGATTTTGACGCATTTGGCATGTGTCGCAAACTCCGCCTAAATTTTTAGATTTAGTGATTAAATCTTTATGCATTACTGTTGCATATAGTCTGAAGATTTGAAATAAGCTCTCGGAATATTGATTCCAGTTGCAACTTTATTAATTTGCCTGAAATTGTCAAAAACACATATTTTTTTTTAAAATTTTGACATATAATCTTATATTCTTACAAGTGTTTGGCAAAAAAAAAAAGGATTCCTATCATTCAGGATTCTGTAAAGTAGTTGTAATTTTGGTAAATTTCCTGAAAGTCTCAAAGACCACTTATTTTTTTTTTGGAATTCTGCCTGGCAACGGTACTTAAATTGTTTGTGTAGTTTAGGGCAGACATTTTGGATTTCAAAAATATTTGATTCCAATCTTGGTTAATTTCCCGAAAGTCTCAAAAACCACTCATTTTTTGGAATCCTAAGTAGCAACCATGCTTAAATTGTTTGTTTAGTTTAGGACAAAAGTTTTCATCTTTTGATTTCAAAAACATTTGATTCCAATTGAAAAAATTCCTGAAAGTCTCAAAGACCACTTATTTTTTGGAATTTTATCTACCAACCATTCTTAAGTTGTTTGTTTAGTTTGGTACAAACATTTTCATCAATTGATTTTAAAATTTTGCACACACACTGGCCTCTCACTGATACTGCCGATGTCTACTGAAATTTATGATGATTCTTGACCAAACTCTTCGGGAATTTCTGAGTTTTATTTTTCTTCCGTAGTACGACAGTGTTCTGCCGGCAGACTAGGCTCCTTGAGCTAGCTGACAGTTAAGCGGCGAGCACCCCTTGACCCATCTTTCAAAATTACGTATTGTTTTTTTCTTTCCTTTCAAGACTGTGGTCATGGAGTAAGTATTCTACCTGTAATGGGTTTTATTTGTATGTTTATTATACTACATGTATAGGGAAACGGGACAGATAAAGGGGAGGTTTGGGTACCCATAGACCGGTTTAACTCTACCACTGGCTTTTGCTAGTGCCAGTACCAAGTCCGTTGTCTACGTTTGTCTTTTGTCTTATTCGTGTTCTTCATGTGTAGTTCCATAGCAGATTGTGGCATGTAATTATAATTTTCAGCCATTGTAGGTGTTTCCTGTTATCCATTTTTTACAAGTATTTGATATGTAAAAAAAGATTCCAGAGTATTTAATATTTTAATTTTTTATTCCTTTTACAACATTTTCGGTACAAAAATGTGAACGAAAACACATGTGCTTTAAGTCGGTTGCTGGATATACAGACCACAGAAATTACGCAAGGGAGATAAATTGCTAAAAAAAATTTCATAAAGATATCACTTTAGAAATTAACCTTTCACAATTTATCTCTCTTATTTCGACGGCGATCCATAATTTTTTCTTATTTTCTATATTTAAACGATTTAATGATTTCAAAAGACATGCAAAGTATGAACAAAATCTATAATAGATTTTCAGAATTATTCTTTCATATAGTCATTTCCACATTATTTTTCAGTTTTTTCTCTCAAATGTACGGTGACCACCAAATTTTAGTACATATTTTTAACTATAATACAATTATGCTTCTACAAAGAAAATTTCACAAAATTCTATCATAGGAAATTAATACCCTGCAGACACCTTTAAAACCCATGCGAAAAATAGCTCTCTTGGGAATAGGGGATTAATGTTGATTGCACGGAAATTGTCAGTTTTTTTTTCGGGGGGGGGGGGTGCAAGATTGTAATTTAAAAAAGCACACATAGCTAAATCATATTTATAGGTTTTAAAGAATTCTTTTTATCCGTGAAAATGGGTACATGAACATATGGAAACATTTTCTGTAAAATGACAACAAATAACCTAGTTTACTTTATTTTGTACTGATGGTATAAAATGAGATAAATAAAATATTGTCTTCTAAATGTTTGATTTAATGCATGCGCCGATTATTCTTTTATCTAAACCGAATTTTTGTTTCATTTGCGCTGATTTCTTACTGGTTAATTTCGTGTCAAATACAGGTATACTTATGAAATTTGAAAAATTGCTTACACAAAAAACTTACACGGATTAAAAATAAAAGAAATAGAATAAAAGATGCAAGTGTTTAACAGAGTCCATATTTATACCAACAGAACCTGTAGAGGCTCTGTCTTTACAACACGTATTGGTACTACATTGCTATTAGTAAGGTACAGTAGCCAGATTAATCCAATGTTTTCAAGGTATTGTAGAATTATATGATATCAGTCTTTCGTAGTTATTATTTTTTAATCTCAACTTTTGAGCTCCATCTTTTATCTTGGAATTTTCAACTTTTGCCATTCGAAAAATAAATGTAAAAAAGTAACAAAATACCGAAAATGAAGTACATAATGTATATTTCGAGTGGGGCATTAATACACTTTCGGTATTTCAACAACGCTTATTTCCAGGTTTAACCAACATATATTCTTTTAATGCATAGTACATGTAATTTACTTGTGTCAGATGAACAAAAACGGCGCAAATGAAAATAATTTCGGCGCAAATGAAAAAATGAAATCGACGCAAAAGAAAAGTTTGAAATTCATAAAATCGGCGCAAATGTCATATGCCCCTACAGAGACATAAGTTGTCTAATACAAAAATAGCAAAGTTGTATAATAAACAGTAAATTTTGTTATGCTGTACACGTGTTCCAATGGGGGTATGACATATGCGCCAATTTTATGAATTTCATTTTTTTCATTTGCGGCAATTTCATTTTTTCATTCGATTTTGTTTCTATGACACAGGTAAAATACTATGCATTAAAAGAAGATTTGTTGGTAAAACCTGGAAAATAAATACGCAGTGTAAAAATATCGAAAGTGTATTGATACCTTATTTAAAATATACTTCATTTTCGGTATTTTGTTACTTTTTTACATTTATTTTTGAAATGGCACGAGTTGAAAATTCCAAGATACAAAAGTTGGAGATTAAAGGTTGAAATTAAAAAAGATAGATAAATAACTACAAAAGACTTATATCAAATAATTCTAAAGCACCATTTACACGCACAAGATTTACACAAGTATGTAAATTTACACATGTGTAAAATTATACCAGTATGTAAAAGTATATTTGCTATGCATTTACATGCATTTAATCTGAGGTGTGTATTTTAATTTAAAATGCCTATTACAAGAAGTGAAAATGGCCGAAAAACATGTGAAAAAAATAAAAGTGTTCGTAAGATGTTGGAAATTTGTAGACTGAAAGAAAAACATAAAGTTGTATTGTATCTTTTTTTATTTTTTCAATCAGGGTCCAACTTCCCTTATAATAAGCCAAAAACGCAAAATCAGACAAAACTGTCCGAAAAGTCTGAATTTTATAGAAATCACAGTTCAGTGAGTGTGCATCAGTTTCATGATTCAAATCAAGCTGCAAGACCCTTTACCTCCATTTCATGGACAGAAACAGTATTTTGCACAGTGTGTATTTTTCAGTTTGCATTTACATGCTCAAAATGCATACCGTGTAAATTTACACATGTGCAAATATACATTTACACTTGCCCCTGATCTCATGCAAATTTACACCTTTGTTAAGTTTACACACGTTGCACTTACATGCAGTAATTGCACATAATTGCAAATTTGCATACCTATGTAAAAATACACAGGTGTGTAAAACTGTGGATGTAGATGAGGCTGAAAATTGATTAAATTATACCTTGAAAATATTGGTTAATCTGGCTATAAGCTGTGAAGTAGGATACTGTACCGCCGTACCAATACATCTTGTAAAGACAGAGCCACTACAGGTCTGTTTGTATAAGTATGTTAAGCACTTGCATTATATTTTTATTCCATATTTATCACCATTTAAGCTTTATTTATATTCCGTGTAAGCTTTTCGCGTAAGATTTTTTTTTTAATTTGTGTGGAGAAATGAAAACATTATCTGTATTTGACACGAAATTAACAAGTATAAAAAATCGGCGCAAATGAAAGAAATAAACGGCGCAAATAAAAGAAATAATCGGCGCAAATGAAATGCAAATCGGCACAAACGCAAAAAGCCTGTTTCAATAAGTAACCTCTCATTAGCGGCATTAGAATCAAATGATATGGAAAAATATTATCCAGAAGTAGTCAGAAAAGAAGCCGCCATTAACAAACAAATCAAGAGAAAGATAAATTTGCGAAACTAAAATTCGATTCATATGAAAAAGAAAGGAAATGGGGTGAATGTCAAGGAGACAATATCCCATATCCAGGTTAAAACGACCTAAAACAAAGCATGTAGGGGCACCGTACGGTCTTCAACACAGTGAGGATAGCAAGCCCTAAATGGCCCAAAAAAGGTAAAAAANAACCACATCCAATAACCCAAATATCAAGAAACTAAAATTTTATAAGAAGACAAGGACAAGCTTATTCGATATTTGTTTTATCACCACTCTGTCGATGCCTCTATCTATTTTCCTAATTTTGTTTTCTATTCTACATGAAATATTTCTGTTCTATAGCTTTTTTATTTTTTTGTTGCTTTAGTTGTCTGACCTTTCTATCATCACAATTCCTAGAGGTGACACAGTTGTAGTGATGGTATGAGATCAGTTGTTTTAGTTTGATATATACGGGCATCATTCTGTTTATCGAGAGAAATGCACGTGAAGGACAAGGTAATGGCAGTCAAGTATTGCATGGGATGTGTGATGGATTAGGTCACGGTTCGAGAAGCACTTTCTATCGAGGAAAAAAATGAAGGTCAATGATTATTTCATTATATTCTATTTATGTGGATAAATTTCTAAAATTTAAATATGTCTGTCAATATGGTTCAACAATACCTATCAATCCATGCTAAATCCATGGTTGGAAAATGAATAGTCTTCTCGAAAACGTCAAAGGCAGACTCCCCACCCACATTTTCTACGTGAAAATATGGTCACAAAAGGTGTTATTTCGTTTATTTCATGTACAAAATAGACTTAAGTCTGCAAGATATTGATAAACTTTGATATTGCAATAGTCAATGAACTCATTTATGCAAAAGAATTAATTCTATATACAATATATCAACATGGAAAACATAAAAAACTGATATTTTCTGTCCGTGAAGGATCAGGCAACGAAGAATTGAGCTCGTGAAGGATGCTCGTGAAGGACTAAAACTTTAAAGAGACTTGTTTGTAATTTGATTGGTTCATTGGTAAGAGTTTTATGTCAAGCGAGGAATATTTCAGGACCAACGCAGTTAATCAATAAAAAATATTAGTAAAAGAAGAAAGAACAAAAAGGGAAGGAATAACCGGGGCAACGAGTTTTGATTGCCACTGGAAAAGGGGTGAAATGGGTAGGGGCAGGAAATTTATCCAAAGTGACTCTGCTCTCTTTAGAAAAAATATAGAAGAGGTCTTCATACTGCATGGAGCATGGCGTGTCTCCATTCAGTTTGGCTAAAATGGTTCGCGGTCAGGCTTCCCGTTATTATGACCTGACTTATCCGCATAGACAGGGCATTCCCCTATCCACCTACTGGGGACGCGCCCGGCAGCTCTGTAGCCGGAGTCCCTGAAACCCGATTCAGGTGCCGGGAATTTGTAAATTAATATAAGGCTATTAAAGTATAATTAAACCTCATCAAATGCAAACTAGGCATCCACATATGTAATGAGGTAAAATTTGAAGTGCATTGAAAGCCTAATACCTTTAATAGTAAAACACACACTGTCTGGTTCAACATGAATAAAGTCAAACTAAATTTTAAGCAAAATATGCTAAGAAGGATCAGTTTATATTTTTAGTGAATGTTATAAACTACAATAAAGTGACATTTTATAGCTGATTTTTCAAAAGATTTATTTTGATGAAGAAACAAAAATATACGTAAGTTGCATAAAAAGTTTTAAAACGTAATAATTTTACATACGTTATCCAAAGTATCTGTTTGAATTTGTAAATCTCTCATTTTGTTACTTAATCTTTTATAAAATGTGATTTAAAACAAGAATGTGTCTCCCAAGACACAAATGCCCAATCCATTATCCTGCAAAGGGAATTTAATACAATTTTAGCTGCATTTTTTGTCGTTGTTTTGGTGAATGAGTGTACAAAATTTCATGAAGAAGCGAGCGAAGAAATTATACGAAGTTACACCCACGAAAAAATCGGTACCTCCCACTAAGGGAGGGACTGACATTTTCATAAAATATAGGAACTATGTATAGTTCCTGGAAAAAAGTATCTCTCAGTTGAAAGATAACAGCAAACAAATACTGAAGGTTGATGAAATGCAGGAGAAATTTCAGAGTCCAAAATAAGAAACAGACAGCATGACAAAAAAGTCAAGAACTAAATCAGTAAGCCTTCACAAAACAAGGGAACTGGAAATAGCAACAGTTGTTACTGGAAAGACACACGTCTGTAGTGTAGAGTCGTTCTTGTTTTTTGTCCCCCGCCGCACCGCGACGGTGGGACATAGTAATGGTCTACGTCCGTGTGTCCGTCCGTCCGTCCGTCCGTCTGTCTGTCACACTTTCTTGTGGACGCAACTCCTCGGAAACCGTGTATTGGATTATGTTCAAATTTTGTAGGATTGTTAGTCACTATATGTACTAGATCATATCGCACCGCCATTTTGATTCGTCAATTTTTATAGGAGTTATGGGACTTTGACCATTTTTAGCAATACTATACAACTGGAGATCTTGTGGACGCAACTCCTCAGAAACCGTGTATTGGATTTTGTTCAAATTTTGTAGGATTGTTAGTCACTATATGTCCTAGATCATATCGCACCGCAATTTTGATTCGTCAATTTTTATATGAGTTATGGGACTTTGACGATTTTTAGCAATACTATACAAATGGAGATCTTGTGGACGCAACTCCTCGGAAACCATGTATTAGATTTTGTTCAAAGGAGTAGGTGCGGTAAGGCATTATTTGGCCTAAAAAAAATAAGTATGTTTAAATTCACAATATTTTTTGTTGAAATATTCTATGGATATGGATTAACAACTAACAGGTAGATTAATCAAGTATTGGTGTACGATTATAGATTTTTCAAGTGCAGAAATTGGGACAAATTGCACATTTTGTAAAAAAGTGACAAATTTGGCTAATTTTGACTACCTTTTCTGATGAGGAAACATAGAGCACAGGCAAGAACCAGAAAAATATTTATATGGGAGGTCCAATATATTTGTACTAACAAGTTGGTAAATTATCTAGTTTGTTCTTGAATGTGCTCTATATTTCCGGCTAGAAAAACCGTTCGAAAATATGCGAAATTCCTTATATTTCTATGTAAACGTTGAAAAGTAGCTTTAACATGACGTCAGAACTGTACCTATTGTGACGTCATGGGTTCTAAATTTTGTATTTTTTCCATTAGTGGGATCTGAACATTCAGAGCAACATAAAAAGAAAAATGCAAGTGCAACTTAAAAAATTACCAAAATTTAGGGCCAAATTAGCCCCTTATCGCACCTTGTCCTTTGTAGGATTGTTAGTCACTATATGTACTAGATCATATCGCACCGCCATTTTGATTCGTCAATTTTTATGGGAGTTATGGGACTTTGATGATTTTTAGCAATACTATACAAATGGAGATCTGGTGGACGCAACTCCTCGGAAACCGTGTATTGGATTTTGTTCAAATTTTGTAGGATTGTTAGTCACTATATGTACTAGATCATATCGCACCGCCATTTTGATTCGTCAATTTTTATAGGAGTTATGGGACTTTGACGATTTTTAGC
Source organism: Modiolus philippinarum (assembly GCA_002080025.1). Taxonomy (NCBI): domain Eukaryota; kingdom Metazoa; phylum Mollusca; class Bivalvia; order Mytilida; family Modiolidae; genus Modiolus; species Modiolus philippinarum. Next base: position 13,209 of record MJUU01004869.1, on the reverse strand, counting down.
AATACTATACAAATGGAGATCTTGTGGACGCAACTCCTCAGAAACCGTGTATTGGATTTTGTTCAAATTTTGTAGGATTGTTAGTCACTATATGTTCTAGATCATATCGCACCGCAATTTTGATTCGTCAATTTTTATATGAGTTATGGGACTTAGACGATTTTTAGCAATACTATACAAATGGAGATCTTGTGGACGCAACTTCTCGGAAACCGTGTATTAGATTTTGTTCAAATTTTGTAGGATTGTTAGTCACTATATGTACTAGATCATATCGCACCGCCATTTTGATTCGTCAATTTTTATATGAGTTATGGGACTTTGACCATTTTTAGCAATACTATACAACTGGAGATCTTGTGGACGCAACTCCTCAGAAACCGTGTATTGGATTTTGTTCAAATTTTGTAGGATTGTTATTCACTACAAGTACTTTATCATTTCGCACCGCCATTTTCATATATGAAATTTTGTAGGAGTTGTTGGACTTTGAGCATTTTCGTATGTTTTTCACTATATCTCAAAAACTATTATCACTAGCTTCATGAAATCTAAAAAGAACTTTGTGGGTCATACAATACCAAATTCTAAAGCATTTGAAGATTCAGTACTTCTATGGTTGCCATGGAAACCAAACCAAAAAATTAAAATTTTGATAAAATTATATGTCTTGATTTCAGCAGTATGCATACATACATTATAACGGGAACCCCTACTCAAATTTTTTTTGAAAGGGGTCTAAAATGCATTGCAGTGGATTGAGGACCTTTTGGTTGCCATAGAAACCTATCCATACAGTTCTAATTTTGAGAAAAATGTGAATATTTATTAAATTATGTTCTCCGTTTTAAATTATGTTTTGATTTTAGCAGTATGTGTAACATTCATTTTAAGGGGAAACCCTGCTCAAATTTTTTTTGTCCCCTGCCGCACCGCGACGGTGGGACCTAGTAATGGTCTGCGTCCGTGTGTTTGTCCGTCTGTCCGTCACACTTTCTTGTTTCCACATTGTTTTACAATGGCAAATCTTGTGGACGCAACTCCTTAGAAACCGCTGGTCAAAATTAATTCAAATTTTACAGGATTGTTAGTCACTATTAGTACTAGATCATATCACATCGCCATTTTGATTTCTCAAATTTTGTGGGAGTTATGGGACTTTGATTATTTCCAAATTGTTATACAATGGCAAATCTTGTGGACACAACTCCTCAGAAACTGCTATTCTGAATTCATTAGGATTGTTAGTCACCTTATGTACAAGATCATATCGCATCGCCATTTTGATTCGTCAAATTTTACAGGAGTTATGGGACTTTATCGACTTAATGCATGCTACAGCTTAGGAACACTTTATGGGTGCAACTCCTCGGAAACCACTGAACGGATTATGCTGAAATTTTGTTTGAACATTTGCCACCATATGTACTTGAACATATTATGCTGCCATTTTGATTGGACAAATTTTACGGGAGTTATGGGACTTTATCGACTTAATGCATACTACAACATAGGAAGACTTTGTGGACACATCTCCTCAAAATCCAATTAAGGGATTTTGCTGAAATTTTGCTTGGCTGTTTGCAACCTAAATTAAATGCATTTGATCATATCTTGCTGCCATTTTTATTCGCAAAATTTTACATGAGTTATGGGACTTATCGACTTTACTGCAGCGGCGGGGGACATAGCTACGCGTAGCAATCTTGTAATTTTTGTGGGTTTTAACAAACTTTGAAGGAAACATAATTCTTTCTGATTACACAGATGGGCACTAAATCCACACTGTGTTAGAGCAGAAAAAAACAACCAGTTTGGGTGTAAATAGGGTATTAGAGGGAAGGGGATTGGCCTTTTAGCTAGCCAGCGGGGAAGGGGATCATGGTAAAAAAAACTGCAAAGGTTCCCAGCGTGAAGCAGGAAAAATCGGCCTCTTTAAAATTCATTGTTAAATAGTTTCGCGTCCCTGAATTGGAAAGTCGAGAAAAATTGACGGGATTTATAGAAAATGACCCAAACCGAGACTCCCTTTGAAGGAGGTGTGAGGGGTGTGTGTCGCCTATAACCGGAAAAAATCAATTGTGAGTTAATATCACTATTTTTGCCAAAGTTTTTCTGCATTTTTGCGATTTCTTTTTCAAACTTCAAACCCAGGATCCGCTGCTGCTGGTATTGTAGGGCCTCAATGTTGGGTCCTTTTCACGAAATCCCGTCATTTTGTCTTCTTTTTCCTGTTTCCTGAGCGGGAAAATATTTCACAAAGATTCTGAAAGAGGCCACCTTTTGACGTTTCAAAGGCTGTTTTTTCAGTGGTTCCGGCTTCACGCTCGACATCCTTTCCCGTTTTCACGTGCTCTTTTTTGCCACGAATCCATTTCGCGCTAATTTTAAAAGGCCAATCACAATTCCCGCTTATAACCCCATCAAGACCCACTATTATTTGACATGTGACAGCTGCACCTGCATATCAACCTTTCAAAAATGACAATTTTTTGTAAATACTTCTTCTGAAATTAAAGAAAAATCCAGAAAGAGTTTACTATTCCCGGAACCCACCCTGGAACCGCCAATGTACCAGTGCATGAGAGGTTAAGACTCCAGAACGTTGGAAACATGTAAAGGTAAGTAAGTAAGTACGTAAGTAAAGTAAGCTCCAATAAGTGTACTGATTCAACAGAGGAGCCGAGACAAAAAGGTAAAACTAGATTACATTCTATTAATAAATTGATATTTAACGAAAGTGATTTACTGTGAAGTGTACACCTGAGTTTTTGCAAAGCATTGTATTATGAAAACATATATTTCAATTTTACAAAAGTGCCTAGCTTGGATTTTATTAAGTCCAAAAAAATTTAGCTAAGATAGACAAAATTTCATGGCAGACATAGAAACAGAAAAGATAAACTTGAAGAGAAATAACTGCAGAAGCAAATCAATTTGAAATTGCCGAGTTGCCTGTAGGATGATTGTACTTGTCAACACTGTGCAGGACTTTTATGTTTGATATTTCAGAAATATGCCAATTTCTGTTAAATGACATATTTTATCTATCATGCATATATTTAGGGACCGACCATTTAACTTGAAAAGGGGGTTATGGTTTTTTTATTCTCTACAGAATTTTTTTCATGCAAAAAAATATTTTTTAACTCATATCAACAACATATATATATTTTTTCAAAATTAGCATCATATTTTTGGACAGAAAGCCTCCTTCAGAATATTCTGATTCATCATTTTTAGTGCCAAAATATTTTTTTCAGATAAAATCAAATTCCTGGAGATGGTTGTTGTCTCCTTGACATTTACCTAATTTCCTTTCTTTTTCATATTTAACATATTTTTGGGGAAAAACCACAGCCCATCCCCTTTTTAAATTTAAATGGTCGGTCCCTTAACCGAAAAAAAATCATGAAAAACACAATCAGGGTTTTCACATCCCTATATGATCAGTTTACTTATATATTATTTGCTTTTACTGTGTTAGGGACCGACCATTTAACTTGAAAGGGGGGGGGTTATGGTTTTTTTTCTGGACAGAAAATTTATTTATTTTTTTAACTAGTATAAACAAAATATTTTCTTTTAAAATAAGCATTAGAAAGCCCCGTTCAGAATATTTTTTTTCATCACTTTTGCAGCCAAAATATTTTTTTCACATAAAATCAGCTTCAGAATATTTTTTTCGAAAAAAAACCATAGCCCCCCCCCTTCAGGTTAAATGGTCGGTCCCTTATTCCCTTATTCCTCTTCCAATTCTACAAATAGTTTTCTCTACTCCAGGCATTATCGATTTCATCTGAAAGCTGGTCGATATGCCCCCTTGCCAAATAGAAACCTTCCCCACCAAGTTTGTACATTTCTCAATCATTTCAATGTACTTTGAGAAATGCAGAAAAGGTTAATGACAAGTGGGGAAGATGCCAGTGCCAAGATGAGAATATTTCCATGAACCAAGAAACAAAACATTTTGCGCTATAAGACAAATATTTATTGACATTTGTGGTACTGTTATATTCTTTGAGGACTACAGTAAATCATCAGGGAAGGTGCACAACTTTTTAATATGACAAAGGCAAATTATGCATGTACGGTTAACACACTGTTGCTTAGAGTTTGTGTGAAACAATTTCACATTCCGTGTACCCAATGTCACGATTTATTAATGAATGTAGTATCCACAAATATGAAAAATTCGCCAAACATTCCTTCTACTTATCGCCTACTTACGTACCGGCATCAACAAACTGGTTCCTGAGCACTGTTCTTCTTAGGGGGAAGTTGCAATAAAAAAAAAAATACTCCAATGAACCTTAGTTGTAGATTTATGTCTCCCCCTCTCAAGGGGGAGACATTGTTTTTTGTCTTTTCCGTCTGTTGTCCGTCCGTCCGTCAGTTCGTCCGTCACAAAGTTTGTGGACGCCAATTCTCTTACATCTTTCACTCGATTTTAACCAAACTTCACAGAATTGTTGACCGTCATGCCTCGTTGTGCATATCGTCTGGCCGGATTGGTCGGCTAATTTTTGTTGGAGTTATGCCCCTTTTTGACTTAAAATTTTGCAAATGGATTGATAGGCTAATTTTTGTGGGAGTTGTGTCCCATTTTGTCATAAAATTTAAAATTTTGAATTTAATTTCTCTACAACTTTCAATGGATTTCAATCAAATTTAGTAATATTCAAATGCAGTAGCAACATATAAAGATACATATCAACTCCAGGAAGATATGTATCGGGGGGAGACATTCGTTTTTGAATCAAAAACACACTTCTAGTTTTATTAGATTTTTATAGATTTTTTTCAAACGTTGTTTCGGTTTATTGTTGAAGCAAATATAATTACGATCAGTTGAGATTTGATTTGATCACGTGACAATCTTAACTCAAAACGGTTGTAATTAATCAAAGCTCCGATGGAGCTGAATCTCGAAGCCCTGAAAATCTACATGTGGCAAAACTTTGTAGTCATCCAAAGAACTGCTGAATACGTCTACATGTATTGAGTTATTCCGTAATACGTCAGTGAAAATAATCGGACTGTGTGATTTCGCATGTCGATTTCATTGCTATAAATATATGCAATACACTGTCACAGGTAAACAAATGTTATTTTCATCTTTGACAAATTACTGCTCGACAAGTTCGTTGATCCGAGACGCAATATAAAAAAAACGAGTAATTTGATAAACATGAATATTGTTTTCAATTTAATAAAACAACACTGTATTCAACTCAAGAAAACGAAGAAACATAACTTAAAAACACAATGTATACGATTGTCAAAGAAACTTGCGCACTATATTTTATCGGAAGCAAGAAGATCATATTTTAGACTGTTAATAGGCTTGAAGCCTCACGTGATTTTTTCTTGTCATTTTAACATCTCTCCAGCCATTTCATGGCTTCGAGATAAAAAGTAGATGCATCGGTTAATTTCCTAATATTGCGGTAGGAGTTTATGATTTGATATTTACTTAAAGCTGACCTATTTCCTAATTTCATGTTAATATTTTGGTTTCGAGAGTTCCACAAAATTTTCTCATTTTTCGGTAGCGACATCACTCCTACCATAGGAGCGAGCTCCGCTCGCTTAATATAGGAATAAAATTAATTTTGGAGGGGTTAATCGATGTGTAAACACAGCCGACTCACTCACAAACTAAATAAAGTCCCGTGCATTTCTTGTAAATAAAAACGGACTGTGTTAAAACTGAAACCTATAGAATTCATTTCTGGACCGATTTTCATAAAATTTGCATTGATAAAAAGGGCTTGACATGTAGTTCCTTGCATTAATTTTGGAATATTTTTATGAACTGTAGTTTTCAAACAGTCACGACTTAAACACAAACAGAAAATTCTGGTGTCAAAATTTACTATATATCTTTGTTAAAATGGGACGTTAAAAATTTTAATTGCTAATTAAATCGTATTAAAAAGTAACTACATTTCCTAAAATTATTTCTAAATTATTGTTAAAAACTACATTCAAGCTCTTTTTATCAATGCAAATTTTATGAAAATCGGTCCAGATATGAATTCTATAGAATATTTTAAACATAGTCTGTTTTGAGAAATGCACATGAAAATTTCACTTGTTGGAATACTTTTGGCACGTCACTGTAGGTGTAAATGAATATTTTACTATGGATGGGAGAGTGAGGTAACTTGAGCACCCTGTCAAGTCTCACAAATAGCTGATGTCAATAAAATAAAAGTTATTTCTGATACAATTAAGTGATAACATAAATTGGAGGGGAGGGTACTCGAATAAAAATGTAAATATTTCCACTGATTGAAGAACTTGAGCACAACTGTCGAGTCTCACAAATCGCGCTATTGTCAATAAAATAGACGTTAAATATATTTTATTGAAGAACCTCAAGTTGCACATATCTCAAAATAACCCCCTCTCGCACGCAGCTCTGCTGCAGTCCTGGTTTATTTATTTATCAATTTTCTTTATTATCATATTATTCATATTTCTCCAGTTTGATTTTATATCTACACCGAGGAGACATAAATTGTTGCAGAATCTCTTTGCAGAATGAAAATTGACAGCATTATTTCAAAGGGTGCATAGTATATATTTTTACGAACTATTTGTACAATTATGTATTACTCATAGATGTAGCAAAACATTGATATGGTATTGTTTGACAACTAGCAAGTAAATTCCGCTCAAGCCGGTGCTATGTGCCATCGATATATGAGTGTTTTCTCATTGATGAAGGTCTCATCGTGACTTCAAGATGAAAAACAACAACAATTGCGGTTTCCAGTTTGCTTAACGTTACCATGCATTTGCAAGGATTTTGTCGAGTGCCCATTTACTCCATAGATCCTGTATTTGTTCAAGCTAGAAACAAAACTGTCACTCTCTGTAGTTTCGAATTGCCATTTAAATTAAAGCCGTTTCATAACACTCAGTGAAATGTCTAATCTTAATTGTAGATCTCACAGTAACAAGATAATTCAGGAAATACAGATAAATGTCAAAGGAGGTATGTCTAAATAACTTTTGTTTACAAAAGTTACCTTGAGTTCTTATTTGACACCTTTTTATTAATTCTTTTTACTTGCATTAGCGCGAACATTCGCCTCGTCGGAAACCTATGGAAGCCGGATGCGGCCATTTTCGCGTTTTCGCCGCGTTTTCGTGTTTTCGTGCTATCATTCAACAACGCGAAAGGCGAAAACGAGAAAACACGAAAAGTCGAAAACGCGAAAAGGCGAAAACGCGAAATCCCGGACACGAAAACGCGAAAACATGAAGACGAAAACGCGAAAGCACGAAATTAAACAGATCTCGCCTTTTCGCTTTTTTGCGCTAGACATCTCGCGTTTTCGTGGGTAAACTTTCGCGTTTTCGTGTTTTCGCGTTTTCGTGTTTTCGCGTTTTCGCGTTTTCGTGTTTTCGCGTTTTCGTGTTTTCGCCTTTTCGTGTTTTCGCCTTTTCGCCTTTTCGTGTTTTCGCCTTTTTGCGTTTTCGTCTCGGAAGTTTACATCTAACGCATGCGTCATTAATATACAAAAATGTGGTCGTCTCAAAACATTATATTGATAGCTTTAGCAGAAAAACTATGTAATTTTTTGTATATTTATAATTTAACCACATGATGGGCCAGAGCAATTTCACTACATAGATCGTGATTGGTTTAAACATATCTATTCAATAAAGAGGGGGGAGGGGTAGGAGAGGTCTCGTGAAAATAAATGTAGAATCCCGAATTCCGGGTAAAATAATTTTTCAATCCCGTTTTCATTCTAATTCATGTAACTGTAAAATTTATCTCAAGTAAGTGGATAACTTCTGCAAAAGGAACACCTTTTCATCAATATAGAGATTCAGCCATATCTATTAAAAACAAAAAGTTCACACAAATTGTTCGGAAAAAAAACATGACGGTAAGCGTGGAACATACACTAGTTTAACATTGGACATTGTTGAAAAAAAATTTTTCGTCATCTGTTCTGACACTTTAGAATCAAATTTATCTCGACTGTACAAGAATTGCGTACGGAAGGTCCACTACAAAAAAGCACCAAGCGCGGAACAAAGTTTAACATTTGACCTTATGCAATTACCACCCTAGATAGTGTGTGACCCAGCGGTTTCTCGCCCCGAGATAATAAGGTCACCCGAGAGCTTGCTCGAGGGTTACCTTAATTTCGAGGGGAGAGAAACCGCTGGGTCACACACTATCTAGGGTGGTAAATGTTATATTATATCGAATTTTCTTGTACCGATTGACCTTCCTATGCGACCCAAAGCTAACCGGTTGACCCAGCGAAATGTCAAATGTCATGTGACATGATTTGAACAAATCAGATTATAGATATTTAAATGAGTATATAATATTATTGCATCCATAAGGGCACGTCTTTAGGTTAATGTATACCTTGTATATGTTCAAAACCACACGCGTATTTTGGACTGTAATCGTACAATGTATGGTCCAAAATTTTTGGGGGTATTTCTTAGTAAAATCTTTTATACCTTCTACTTGCGGTTTATGGAATGATTTAGATAATTCGTTGAAAAATGCAACTACTATATTGTCCTTTAAAAATATGGCCAAACCTATCACCTACAAACCCCCAGAATACTATAATGAGGGAAACAGGAAATTAAACGTGCTACATACTAATGCAGATCTTTTAAAAATACATATTGTAAATGACCCAAAATGTCATTGCGGATCTGTTTATAAAGATGTTATTCAATATCTGTTTGAATGTCCGTTGTATGAATGTAATAGTCTTCCAAATGTTAATATTGATATTCAG
>MJUU01004867.1:37382-48745 GCA_002080025.1 Modiolus philippinarum | reverse complement strand
CTATGTCTCGCTTTCGCGACTTTCGTCGCGGGCGAGACAAAAAATCACTCGCAGAAATTTTATCAATGCCCATTGATTAAAAAGTCACATGCACATTTAACCAACCGCTGAGATTGGGAGAAAAATATGTTCCCGACCCGTGGCCATCTTAGATGTGAAACAAACTTACTTGACATCTTTGTGAAGACAATCATCTATGGAAAATTGAGACTAAAATTGGTTATATATGGCTACATAGTTTCAGAGGTCTTTGAATGATTTCCCATTAACTATGCTCCCTGTGACTGCACTCTGGGATGGGGTGCAGACCTGCTGGACACAATTTTTGAAGTGGTCTATCCAAGGACTATTGTGACAATGCTTGTTTCCAAGTGTCAACAGAAGAACTTTGAAGGTGTCTCCAATAGAATCCAATGATACAATATGTTCCCTGTTGGTGCCTATCTCGGATTAGATGCCAACCTGCTGTACATCTTTTTTTTAAGGGGAAGACAATTGTGGGGATCATTATATCAAAATTTACTTATAAATGGCAAAGTAATTACAGTAAAGAAGATGTCCAATCTAATTAAAATTAGATCTGCCAATTGTTCCTTACACTCACTGCATAGTAGATCTAACAACACCCCATTTCACTTTCTGTTTCGATAATTCATTCGAAATCCTCGGCTTTTATCATAAAGCTTAATGTCAACAAAATCATGAAGACTGGATTCTGATTGGTTGATGTCAAAGGTCACAGAACTGAAAGTAAAATGGGATGTTGTTAGATCTACCATACAGTGACGGCAAGGAACAATTGGAAGATCTAATTTTCATTAGATCGAGAAGATGTCTGGACTGTTTCTCCCATAAGAACCATTGTTAAACTATGTTTCCAACCATAGGTGTTTACCTACAAGAAGGACTATGTGGGAGATCTCCCTCATAAATGTTTTTGTTAGTGGGAGATTTTGCCAGAGGACCTTAAACTGGCATTTTTTGTCATTTTTCCTGAGATATAAAGATAATTTTAAAAGAAAATTGATTTTTAAGCAAACACCTTTATAAGATTAATTAAGTAAAACAACATAACTAACTGCTTTGGGTGGCTTCTATTGTCATATTGTGTAAATAACAATTGATTTCAGTATATATGAATCAGTAAAATAAACATTTTGTGTGAAAATGACATTTTTTACTTAGAATATTGTATTATTTTGCCAATGTGAGAGATTGTGGCAGACTTTATCTGTTTTTGGGAGATTTTGGTCTCCCATAAAGGGAGAACTTCTCAAGTGGGAGTTTTGGTGAGTTAGAGGGAGTCTCCCTCTTAATGTGAGAGGGTTAACAGGTATGTTCCCACCGGCAACAACCCTTGATGAGATGTGGACCTGTCTGTTTCACTTGTTTAATGTTCTTTCACTTTTTTGAAAAGGACCATTTAAGGACCACTGTGTCTAGGTTTGGTCATACCATATAGCGGGTAATTTTCCCCGTTGCCAAATTTCGCGATTCATCCCCAAAGAGGGGGTTTTAATTTTAGCGGTCATAAATTTTAGTGACTGGAAAGTATGTAGAGGCCACACATATATACATATATACAAATATACTGACTTTAATTTTGCGAGTTTTATTTTCGCACTTCCATAAACCTCGCGAATATAGCGAAAATTAGAACCTCACGAAAATTACCTGCTATACAGTAAATGTCAAAGTAATTTCAGAGAAGATCATTGAAAAGTTTTTCATGAAGTCCAAAAATCAACCAATGGTACCATGGAAGCCATCTTTGATAAATGCCGATCTGTATGACCTATTTGTCAACAAAAGAATTAATGTCACTAATTTTGGTTTTAATTGGCCGCATGGTTTCAGAAAAGAGCTTTTAATGAAAATATTTAACTAGAGGCTAAGAGACTGAGCCTGTATCGCTCACCTGACAAAACGCTTCTACGCCATGCATGACCAAAAATGATCATGTTTTTTACCAATGGGGTATTGTGTTTAGGTATGTTCTCAATTAGCACCTGTGTGTATTGTCTGATCCTATTGAAATGAGTAATTTTTGCAAAGGACCTTCTATACATTAAGTATAATCTGCTTTTAAATTAATTGTTTTGAGAGAAGATGATGAAAAGGATGGTTTTCTCATACTGGGCTCCATACATCATTCCTGTAAAGTTTGGTTGAATTTGCTTCATTTGGTTTCAGAGGAGTAGATGACTAGAGGCTCCCAGGAGCCTGTATAGCTCACCTGTATATAGCAATGGTACATCCGTGCAATAACATTGATTTTTAAATACATTTCCTATGAGGTCTAAAGTTAATCAATGGGACTGCTTGCAGTTATCTTGAAATTATGCAGGGACGTGTCAGACAGATTTTTTACTTAACACCACCCAAGGACTATTATGACAAAGTTTGGTTGCAATTGGCTAATTTGTTTCAGAGGAGTTAATTGTTGAATGCATTTGCCATAGGGTCTAATGTTAATCAATGGACCCTATTGCCAGCCATCTTGGATTACGCACTGACATGTCAGATACAATTTTCAGCTAAAAATTTACATGTAGGTACTTTGTTAAAGTGCGATTTTGGTCCCCCTAAGGCACCTTATAGCTTGGAAACGGTAAGAGCTACGCAAAATCCGTTGGCGTACTACCGAAAGCTCATGTCAAGAGGAATCCAAAGAAAGAAACCCCATCAAAATCCGGTGAAAAATAAAAAATTGAGGTACTTTGTAAAAGTGTGATTTTGGCCCCCTTAGGCCCCTTATAACTCGGAAACGGTAAGAGCTACGCAAAATCCGTCCACAACGGAGAGCTCATGTGAAGACGAATCCAAAGAAAGAAACCTGATCAAAATCCGATGAAAAATAAAAATTTGAGGTACTTTGTAAAAGTGTGATTTTGGCCCCCTTATAACTCGGAAACGGTAAGAGCTACGCAAAATCCGTCCACCACGGAAAGCTCATGTGAAGACGAATCCAAAGAAAGAAACCTGATCAAAATCCGATGAAAAATAAAAATTTGAGGTACTTTGTAAAAGTGCGATTTTGGCCCCGTTTGGCCCCTTATAGCTCGGAAAAGGAAAGAGTTATCCAAAATCTGATAGTTGTGCACCATGTTTATTTTTCATAAGGAATCCAATAAAAAAAAATACATCAAAATCCGACTAGAAAAAAAAATATTAAAATTTCCCATAGGGTCCAATGTTAATCAATGGGTCCCACTGGCGGCCATCTTGGATTACGCATGGACATGTCGGACACAATTTTTCATTTACACCACCCAAGGACTATTGTGACAAAATTTGCTTGCAATTGGCCCAGTGGTTTCAGAGGAGTTGATCTTTAACGACGGACGACGGACGGACGGACGACGACGACAGATGCCAAGTGATGGCAATAGCTCAAGTGACATTTTAGGTCAGGTGAGCTAACAAGAGGCTCTCAAGAGCCTGTATCGCTCACCTGGACCATGGCTGACATAGATAAAAGGCATTTCCAATAGGAAAAACAAAACATAAAATTTAGTAGAATACTTTTTTTTTCTTAAATTACAGTATTCTTGTTTGGTTTTCCATGGCAACCCAAAGATCCACCATCCATTACAACCCATAACAGAACAACATTCAAAAAAATTTGGGCAGGGGTTCCCCTTATAATCAAGGTAATACATATTGCTGAAATTAAACATTCAGACCACAATTCAAATAAAAATTCAAAAATTTGGGCAGACGTTCTCCTTAAAATCAATAAGGCCAATGTAAAAACTATGTCCCAGATGGTGGCCATTTTGAATGAGGTACAGACCTGCCAGATACATTTTTTTGGTTGGGACCACCTAAGCACCATTGTGGGACCATTGTGGCTTAGTTTGGTTCTAATTAGACTAGTAGTTTCTGAGAAGAGGATCTTTGAATGTATATTCCATAGGGTTCAATGTTAAAACTATGTTCCCGCTGGCGTCCATCTTGGATGAGGTATGGACCTGCCGGATATCTTTTTAGGAAGGGACCATGAAAGGGCCATTGTGAATAAGTTTGGTTATAATTGGACTGGTAGTTACTGAGAAGATCTTTGAATGTCTTTTCCACAGGGTCCAATGTCAAAACTATGTTCCACTGGTGGTCATCTTGGATGAGGTACAGACCTGCCAGATACCTTTTTTGGAAGGGACCATCTAAGGACCATTGTGACTATGTTTTGGTTATAATTGGACGAGGAGTTTCTGAGAAGAAGATCTTTGATTGTCTTTCCCATAGGGTCCAATGTTAAAACTATGTTCCCCGCTGGGGCCATCTAGGATGAGGTACGGACCTGCCAGATACCTTTTTTGGAAGGGACCATCTAAGGACCATTGTGACTAAGTTTGGTTATAATTGGACTGGTAGTTTCTGAGAAGATCTTTGAATGCCTTTTCCATAGGGTCCAATGTAAAAACTATGTTCCCCGCTGGCAGCCATCTTGGATGAGGTACAGACCTGCCGGATACCTTTTTGGAAGGGACCATCTAAGGACCATTGTGACTAAGTTTGTTTATAATTGGACTGGTAGTTTCTGAGAAGAAGATCTTTGAATGTCTTTCCTATAGGGTCCAATGTTAACTATGTTCCCCGCTGGCAGCCATCTTGGATTAGTTACGGACATGCCGGATACCTTTTTTTAGAAGGGACCATCTAAGGACCATTGTGACTAAGTTTGCTTATAATTGGACTGGTAGTTTCTGAGAAGAAGATCTTTGAATGTCTTTTCCATAGGGTCCAATGTTAAAACTATGATCCCCGCTGGCGGCCATCTTGGATGAGGTATGTACCTGGCAGATACCTTTTTTGGAAGGGACCATCTAAGGACCATTGTGACTAAGTTTGGTTATAATTGGACAGGTAGTTTCTGAGAAGAAGATCTTTGAATGTCTTTCCCATAGGGTCTAATGTTAAAACTATGTTCCCCGCTGGCGGCCATCTTGGATGAGGTACAGACCTGCCGGATACCTTTTTTGGAAGGGACTATCTAAGGACCATTGTGACAAAGTTAGGTTATAATTGGACTAGTAGTTTCTGAGAAGAAGATCTTTGAATGTCTTTCCTATAGGGTCCAATGTTAAAACTATGTTCCCCGCTGGCGGCCATCTTGGATTAGGTACGGACCTGCCGGATACATTTTTTTAAAGGGGACCACCCAAGGACTATTGTGACCAAGTTTGGTTCCAATTGGCCCCGTGGTTTCAGAGGAGAAGATCTTTGAATGAAAAGTTTACAACAGACGGACGGACAACGGACGGACGGAGGACGGACGGACGGAGGACGGATGCCAAGTGATGGCAAAAGCTCACCCTGGCATAGCCAGGTGAGCTAAAAATGTGATTTTCCCATAGGGTCCTATGTTAAACCATGTTCCGTGCTGGCGGCCATGTTTTTCGTCGGATCGGAACGAAATGAGGCATCTTTGTTAAGGACCTTAAGTACATCATTCCTGTAAAGTTTGGTTCAATTTGCTGCAGCATTTTCAGAGCAGAAGATGAAAATGTGGTGTTTCCCATAGGGTCCAATTTTAAACCTAAGATTCGCACTGGCAGCCATGTTTTTTATCGGATCAGAACGAAATGAGCAATCTTTGAAAAGGATCTTTAGTGCATCATTCCTGTAAAGTTTTGTTGAATTTGCTTCAGTGGTTTCAGAGGAGAAGATGAAAATGTGATTTTCCCTTAGGGTCCAATGTTAAACTAAGTTCTGCCCTGGCGGCCATGTTTTTTATCAGATCGGAACAAAATGAGTATTCTTTGTCAAGGACCTTTAGTACATCATTCCTGTAAAGTTTGGTTGAATTTGCTTCAGTGGTTTCTGAGGAGAAGATGAAAATGAGATTTTCCCATAGGGTCCAATGTTAAATTAAGTTCCGCGCTGGCGGCTATGTTTTTTATCTAATCGGAACAAAATGAGTATTTTTTGTCAAGGACCTTTAGTACATCATTCCTGTAAAGTTTGGTTCAATTTGCTTCAGCATTTTCAGAGCAGAAGATGAAAATGTGGTTTTTCCCATAGGGTCCAATTTTAAACCTAAGTTCCGCACTGGCGGCCATGTTTTTTATCGGATCAGAACGAAATGAGCAATCTTTGAAAAGGACCTTTAGTGCATCATTCCTGTAAAGTTTTGTTGAATTTTCTTCAGTGGTTTCAGAGGAGAAGATAAAAATGTGATTTTCCCTTAGGGTCCAATGTTAAATTAAGTTCCGCCCTGGCGGCCATGTTTTTTATCGGATCGGAACAAAATGAGTATTCTTTGTCAAGGACCTTTAGTACATCATTCCTGTAAAGTTTGGTTGAATTTCCTTCAGTGGTTTCAGCGGAGAAGATGAAAATGTGATTTTTCCCATAGGGTCCAATGTTAAACCCAAGTTCCGTGCTGCTGCCATGTTTTTTATAGGATCGGAACGAAATGATCAATCTTTGTACAGGACCTTTAGTACATCATTCCTGTAAAGTTTGGTTGAATTTGCTTCAGTGGTTTCAGAGGAGAAGATGAAAATGTCAAAAGTTAACAGACGACGGACGGATGGACGGACGACGGATGCCAAGTGATGGCAATAGCTCACACTGACCCTTCGGGTCAGGTGAGCTAACAACTGATGGATGTCAAATGGTGGGATAAGGCTCACCTCGGCTATAGCCAGGCGAGCTTTTAAATGA
The DNA here is from genome assembly GCA_002080025.1 of Modiolus philippinarum. Classification (NCBI taxonomy): domain Eukaryota; kingdom Metazoa; phylum Mollusca; class Bivalvia; order Mytilida; family Modiolidae; genus Modiolus; species Modiolus philippinarum. The sequence goes on along the minus strand of MJUU01004867.1, from coordinate 42,073 downwards.
AAACTTATTGATTGCAAAAAATTTAATACTCACAGAAACACATAAACAGTGTATCCACTGCCATACTGTACACACTGAAGAAACAGCTGGCTATAATGTAGGCTCCAATAATCACCAACTGTAAAGATATAGGTACAGAATGTTATAAGGATAAAGAAATGTGTAATTGGAAAAGGATAGAAATTTAATGAGGACATTTAAGTGTTGATGAATAATAACAACCTTATGTTTGTTTAACTTATATCAAACAAACTTTGGTTAATGAGGATATGTAAGTGCTGATGGTTGATTTCCCATACAAGAAAACATTTATGGCAGATTTCCTGAAGCAAAGTTTATTTTCAATTTCTCAATAAATATACTTATATTCCTGTAGTAACTCCTATAAGAACTCCTTCCTTAGTCCTGTCTTTTTTTTTGGTTAATCAACCAAGAATTGTCCTTTATACGACTATAAATACCCCCTTGGTAAAAACCTGTAAGAGGTTTTGATTACACAAAAGTAGTTCCACATGTGCAGACGGACAGACGGGATGACTGAAACCTATTTACCCGCAAAAACATCGCCTGCCGGGTATAACAATACACTTACCACAATAGGCACAACATAGAAGTTCAGCGATGGTTTGTAGCTGTTTAGAAATGTTATTCTACCATCAAAGAAAAAAAAGGCTAATGCACCTAAAACAAAATAAAATTTACATATGAAATTCAATCGCTCAGAAATCAATAAATGTCATTAGCTACACAGTTATCAAAAACCACCTCTTTTCATTTAAAAATTTTTTTATATTCTTAAAATTTTCTTGAAAGTGTTTCAAAAACAAAACTATACTTATTGTCTATTTAACATGGGACTAAATTTTGAAATTTCGAAATAGAAATTTCAAATAAAAAAATAGTCGAACCAAGGACTTATAATGAGAAGGATATGCAACTTGTACACAATCCATTTGGCATTTTGGTGGGACGTTTGATATGCATTCATTTTGCAGCTAATCACTGAAAAAGTTGTACATGGATTTTGATAAAATGATGTTTTTCTAAAAGCTGAGACATTTTTACATTGTTAAAGTAAATTTCATGTTATTATAGCAAGTACTTTCGTCAATACACATGATTGAAATTTGTAATCAAGACATTTTCATCGATTTTTTTGTCACTTCCGGATTACATCAGTAAAAATTGCACTGCAATATGCAGTTAAAGGCTTTAAAAGTAATTCACAGAATTTCACAAAATTGATATTTCTTAAAATATGACATCTACTGCACTGCTAGAACAATTTTTGTGACCATCATTATGATATTTATGTTGTTTTTAATGCTTTAAATTGATTGATTGAATATTATTTAACGTCTACTCAGCAATATTTCAGCTATATCAAGACGAGAACAAGTTTGTTAATAAATAATCACTTTGGGGTATGGAAAGGGCCATGGGACGGGAAATTCTGACTGCCACTGGAAAAGTAGGGTGAAATCGTCAAGGGCGGGGAATTTAGCCTTGTAGCCGATCACCTACGGACCACCCCAAAAAGAGCTTGCTACAAGGGTTCTTTAACATGCAGGAAGCGTGGCATTTCTTCCAACACGTGGACCTGAGTTTACATCCCATCAGAAAGATGGGTTGTGTATTTATTAATCCCGTACAACCACGGAATGGGTCCTATTTCTATATCCCGGGACCCTCGGGGTCAGCCTCCGTTTAGGAGGGGTCACACCCCGCAAGCCGGAGATACTAGGTCCTATTTCTATATCCCGGGGTTCCCTCGGGGTCCTCTGTTAGGACGACTCATACTCCAAGCTCAGAGGATGCTGCGGGCCTATTCATAAGCCGGGACCGCGCACGGCGGTTAATGCTTTAAAGATAGTGTCCCAAAACTGACAAAATCACACATCCGTGATATTTTTCCAATTTATCACGAGATGCTTATCCTCCTATAAGTCCTTGGTCGGACAAAGATCTCTGTAGTTTTTCAGAAATCATAAAAAAATTGATTTTCCCTATTGACATCTATATAAATTACCTCCCTTTTAATACAAAATGTGATAATTCCACAAGGTAAAATATTCTACGTATCTTTATAACTATTGCTCATTTAATTCAATTTTTCAGGGAAAAAACATGCCAAATCTTTTTCATGATACCTTTATAGTGACTTGAAATGTTTGATCCTGAATTTTAAGACTCTTGAAATGCTTAGATAAGATTTAGAGTATTGTGAAAACTTGGAAAATACCTGTTGCTGCCATGACTACCAAAATTCCAATAAACAGCAGAAAATCAGTCACTTTATCTACAACTACTACCCTGTAAATAGAACACAAAATAATTGGTTGACTGATATTCTAGCTTGCTTAAAATTGACATTCAACATGTTATCATATTTGGCCCATTTTCTAAACAAAACATGAATTTTAGAATATTTTATTCAGGTACCAGAAATTAAAAAAAACCTGAAGATCCATCCTTGCAAGTCTGAGAAAGTTTTCATGCAAAGAAGTTTTCTTGCAATCAAGTCTAAAATCAATAGTAACTACATGTATTAATATGGTAATTACAGAAAAGGTAACTAATATGTATGTGAATAGGGAAAGAGGGGGGGGGTAGAAATCACCTGATAATGGTTGCCGGATTTTAGCACTACCAAAAGAAGAGTTGTAGTTTTATCTTCCATGTTTTATTTATTGAATCTAAGTTCTGTCTCACAAAAGAACAATGTTATGTATAATTCTACCCAGTTATCTCCCTTACCTTACAATATTTCTCAAGATCAACATGAAAGCATTCTTTGCAGATATACAGAAATTCTTCCCATGAGCAGCTATCTACAATCAAAAAATATATGTACTGCCTGAAGGGGTTTACCTTGATACTCCAATAATGACAAATTGGTATACAATAGAATTCTATAGAATCTTGATTGGTTGACTGACAAATAAAAGACAGGAGTTTTGAAGAAGTTGTTATAGGTGTTACTTGAGGAATATTGGTATGTTCATTGAAGAATTGCAAATATAATATGTTATTGAGCCAGGAAATCCGCCATAATAAATATGCATTTATTAATATTATGATGATAATTATTAACAAGTTTAATATTTTTCTGTCTTTCTTATGCCTTATAAAAATATTTTCGATTATACCTGTATACATACATAAGCGTAATGTAGGCTGCAAGCCTAGGTTGCCATCCTTGTGCCTAATGCAGGCGAGATAACAATAAGAGGTAACTCGTCTGCAAAAGGCACCAAGGGACAGTGCAAAATGGCTCACCCAGACTTTGCCCGAAATTAAAAATAAATTAATAAATGTATATGTCCTTTGATTTTCTGTTCACTGGCAAAATTTTAAGGAAAATTTTAATAGATTCTGTCATAAAGATGTATATAATGATCATTTTCAAAAGAAATTTTGTGGTTCGAGCACTGTAGCGACTGAAATCAGAAAAGTTCAAATTGGGACATAAGATCTACAAACAAAGGAGTGATCCATCTTACATGGATTGCAATGGTTTATCATATAGCATTATCTGTATAAATATACAGTGTTACAAAGGAACATCACTTACCTGAATATATGCATTCTTGTTTAAAAACTTCATAAACTTTTCAAAACACCAAAAACAGCACTTTAGGCATCTGTGACAATAAACATACACGATATAACTTCAATTTGTATGAAACAAACCGGAGAATAAATATGTATTTTGCTTCAGGTTTTCCAACTTAACAGTGACCTTGCAAAAAAAGATTATTTTATAAATCATTAATCATTTGTGCATGTTAAACATATATAAAGGTACTGTTTTCTAATACTGTAGCTTATAAAAGTAATTTTCTATAACTGTGAACATACAAATAGTTTTAATAGTTATTTGGTAAAAAAAATTGCCTACAAGATCTTACAATTAAATCTTTTACAATGAATGAATAACTTTGCACACAAATTTTTGATTTTTTCATTTCATTTAAAAACAAGATGTGTTTGTGAACAAGTGAAGACCCTAAAAGATGTCTCGCCCGTCCCTGCTGGCCTCTAAATTGATGTGAAATCTATGTGAACTAATTAGAAAAGTGAACATGCTCACTAGACCGTGAAATTGAGGTCGAGGACAAAAGTCACCTGCCAGACTGACATGTACTACCCAAGACCAACCTTTATACCNTGTGCATGTTAAACATATATAAAGGTACTGTTTTCTAATACTGTAGCTTATAAAAGTAATTTTCTATAACTTTGAACATACAAATAGTTTTAATAGTTATTTGGTCAAACAAGATTGCTACGCGTAGCTATGTCACCCGCCGCCGCAGAAAAGTAAAAAAAGTCCTATTTCTCATGTAAAATTTTGAGAATCAAAATGGCGGCAGGATATGATCAACTGCATTAGGTGGCAAATAGCTAAGCAAAATTTTAGCATAAATCCCTTAATTGGGGTATAACAAGATGTGTCCAGAAAGTCTCCCTATGTTGTAGTATGCATTAAGTCGATAAAGTCCAATAACTCCCTTAAAATTGGTCGAATCAAAATGGCGATGTGATATGATCTATTACATATAACGACTAACAATCCTGTATAATTAGAATGAATTCGGACTATCAGTTTCTGAGGAGTTGCGTCCACAAGATTTGTCATTGTATAACAATGTGGAAATAATCAAAGTCCCATAACTCCCACAAAATTT
>MJUU01004865.1:23156-39531 GCA_002080025.1 Modiolus philippinarum | reverse complement strand
AAAAAATTCAAAATTATCCAAGTTTAAGAGCAAAGTTTGTGTACTTTGGAATAAATTTATTTTACAAAAAAATATACTATGATTTTCAGCAATCTTTTTTCTATAAAATGGTGTTCTTTGTATTAAAATCGGTGGAAAAATGTAGCTGTAAAGTGTACTAAAACTTTCCTATGTTTCAACATAGAAATGCTAAAAAATACGACGATTTAAAGGGTAAATCTGCCGAGACACCGAAATTTTAAGAAATGTGAATGTTTCAAATCCCTGTTATATAAGTCCCAGGTTGACATGGCATTTGACATCCACTTTGAGCTAACAGAAGAGGATAACCTTCATTCGGTTCGGCAAGATATGTACCTGTCTACGAGAACGAGACATTCTTAAATGTTTTTGTTTAGACTTGATTTAGTGTTCTCGGTAAAAATAAAACGTCTGCCTGTCCTTTTTCGTGATGCCAGTGCCCTTTTCATCATGTCTACCCTTTTTGTTGTGGCGCAAGTGTCGTTTTGCTCGAATTTAATGTGCAAAAGTATCGTACGTGTCTGCTTATTGATTTTATGTCAATCAACCCAGGTGGTTATGTGACAGGTAACGAGTATATTTGACTAATTAATTAGGGTCTATTAGGACAGTCATTAGTGTTGTTTATTTAGCAGTCACTCAACATTAACAATGACTTGCAACCATCAACTACAATGTACCGGCTCTCTTGTATAATTCTCCATTGTTTTGATAATGGTTGTAAGATATTAATGTTTACCCTGAAATTAACCAATACAACGGAATATCTTGCTAATTATCTGAAATAATAACTGGAAATTTTCATTTTTTACTTTTTGTTTTGTTGAACTATTTATTATCTATTGAATACCTATAGAGCCTACTCTCTATCAAATTCCAAACTTGACTTGTTGTTCAGACCTACGTTTCTAACATTTTCTGGTTGAATGTTATCTGTTTCCTTGTGTGTTTCTAGTCCCCAGAAATGTCTCTGAAGTGTGTCTGATATATGCAGTTGCACCAACGTCAATTGGAAAAAGGGAACAATTTCCTTCTAGGAAACCTTTTCAAAGAAACTTGAGGCAATATGGACTAAACTAGATCAAAATGGGTCTGTTTAAAAATTGTCTATCAGATTGTGTTAAAAAATGTGTGATATTATTTGACCTTGTTGGAACCAAACATTGACACAACAGTCCTATGACGGATCTAGTTAAAACTGTATCCTTCAGGCCTATGTCCTATCCAGGAGTTCCATCAGCAGTGAACCTACATTTTAGTTTGATATTGGGCGGTATTTTAACTGTGAAACCGAATGTGGCCATAATTGTCCTTTTGTTTGTCTTTATTAAAATTGTGTCCTGCAGGTCAGAATCATACTCAAGATGGCTGCCAGCGGGAATAACTAATTTAACATTAAAACCTGTGGGAAAATACATTCTAAAATCATTACTTGACAATGACAGTAGAATACCGAAGGAACAAAGCACAAGATTACATACTAGTAAATCAAAGTCCAGAGACTAGGCGAAAGCAAGAACAGAAGACCAAAGACACTACATGCCCACAAAACGCTACATATACATGATATACAACACAATCAAAAGTAGTAGTTAGAACCAAATTTAGTTACAATGGTCTTTGAATAAGCTCCTTACAAAATTGCATGACGACTGTGGGTCCGGGTCTTTGAATAAGCTCCTTACAAAATTGCATGACGACTGTGGGTCCTATACCATATGACTATCAATGGGAAAATATTTTTATAGATTAGAAGCACCCAGATTCACAAGGAGCAATATGTGCATTTGGAAGCTTTATGTCAGATTAACATGGCAGATTTTCTAAAAATAACACAACTTAATTTGTCTTCACATGAGTGGTTTTGACTGAAAAACTGAGTTACATTTTTGATCTGAACAACCAAAATGAATTATTGGTCATCGCATTATAGCAGACTCTTTCTAAATAATGCCACAACACATACAAAAGGGAATTTGTATAGTTTTATGATTGGTCCCACTCTCATTTATTCCTATGACAACAGCACTTACAGCAGTGCTGTCAGCACTTTGATTTAATTTGAGCACCAAGATACTACTTACATTTACTACCACGTAAACAACAGTCACGTGATAATATTTCGCGACAGTTGAGGCAATAATGAAAACGGCAATTTATATACCTGCATGCAAATATAAACTTTTTTGAATTAATGAAGGAAAGATAACAGGAAACACCTATATTGGCCGAACATTACAATCATATGCCACAATCCACCGGGGAACCACACTAGACAAACAACAATATGACAAAAGACAAACATAGAAGCTTAACATAAAAACTAGAATAAAATTACTACTAAAAGCGACATTTTTGCTCTTTTCTCAGGAATAATATTAACCTAAATATCAGCAAAGGTTGATTGATTTTGTTCTATTCTTGCGTGCTATTCATCTCTTAATTGGCATCTGTCTGTTTGGCAAAGACTTGTTGATTGTTTTGATTGCTTGCATTTCGCATTGTAACGACATTATTAATGGCTTCCAGGTTAATTATGAATACAAGTGCGCTTATTTATTGCAGTCAACCAATTGTTTTAATTTTAGTGTCTGAATTCACTGATCAATTATGTAATGAGAGATGCCTGGACGAAGATTGTGATGATAATAGAGAGCATGTAATATAGAAAAGCTGGTCTAATATTGAACATGTAAAATGCGCATCTGATGCCCGTATCGTACAAAATGTCCAAATATATATTCTACGACAGTAGTTTACACGTTCTTGATGTGAGATTAATATAATGAGGTAGGACATTTGCAGCAAAACATGATAACTTAATCGTATACGAAGGAGACATTTAGGCTAATTTTTAATTCGGAATTTTCAGCACATGGTCACATGCTTACTTATCACCCAAGACAGAACCCTATCGATTTCCATGTTGGTACCCCAAAGGTCAAGGTCACAGTTGCTATTATGGATTGTGCTTGTTGAATGAACAATGCTTTGGAAGAGTTCTTTTATTTGAAGAAAACCTTGATCGCAATTACAAGCACAGGAATCAAATTTATCCTTGGACAGTTCGAACCATTTCTGGTATAAACCTTGGAGAGAGTAATGTCCCTTCTGATTAATTAAATGTAATAAAAACTGAAACTCATTATTTGACCTAACCATATTTGAATCGTGGAAGATTCCGAAAATCAGCAACGATTTGTTCACAAATGTTATGTCCGATGGACTAGTTATATATTTTAGAAAAAAAGGATACTGCAATTTGATAGGATATCAATTTTAAACAAAGTTTTTCAGCGAGACTTTGCAGCATTTGCTTGTAATTACCATTTGCAAATACATTCATTGGCAACTGAATACAGATACAACAAACTCAGTATGCAAAACCGAGATTATAAAATCGTAAGACACAGCAACACAGAGCTACACAAATGGACACAACAGGACAAAGAGAAAACGAAGAAACAATGAACCAGAACGTACACAGGGACGAACATTCGCAATATTGGCAAAGTGGGGAACTTGGCTCCTGGCGAACAGAATTCAGTTGCCAAGCCAATACTTTTACTATCCCATGTAGATCCGTCTTATTCTTATTTTTTATGCCCCGCCGCTAGGCGGTCGGGGGCATTAAGTTTTACCCTGATCCGTACGTCCGTCCGTACGTACGTACGTCTGTACGTCCGTACGTCCGTACGTCCATCTTTTTTGTTTCCGGATGATAACTTGAGTATCCTGCATCGGATCAAAACCAAACTTGGTCACATGCTTACTTACCACTCAAGACAGAACCCTATCGATTTCCATGTTGGTACCCCAAAGGTCAAGGTCACAGTTGCTAAAAATAGACTAAAATTTCAATAAAATTTTGGTTTCCGGATGATTACTTTAGTATACTACATAGGATCAAATCAAACTTGGTCACATGCTTGATCATCACCCAAGACAGAACCCTATCGATTTACGGGTTGGTACCGCCAAGGTCAAGGTCACAGTTGCTAAAAATAGACTAAAATTTCAATGAAATTTTGGTTTCCGGATGATATTTGAGTGTACTACATTGGATCAAAACCAAACTTGGTCACATGCTTACTTATCACCGAAGACAGAACCCTGTCGATTTACGGGTTGGTACCCCCAAGGTCAAGGTCACAGTTGCTAAAAATAGACTAAAATTTCAATAAAATTTAGGTTTCCGGATGATAACTTGAGTATACTACATCGGATCAAAACCAAACTTGGTCCCATGCTTGCTTATCAGCCAAGACAGAACCCTATCGATTTAAGGGTTGGTACCCCCAAGGTCAAGGTCACAGTTGCTAAAAATAGACTAAAATTTCAATAACATTTTGGTTTCCGGATGATAACTTGAGTATACTTCAAAGGATCAAAACCAAATTTAGTCACATGCTTGCTTATCACCCAATACAAAAGCCTATCGATTTACGGGTTGGTACTCCCAAGGTCACAGTTGCTATAAATAGACTAAAATTTCAATAAAATTTTGGTTTCCGGATGATAACTTGAGTATACTACATCGGATCAAAATAAAACTTGGTCACGTGCTTGCTTATCACCCAATACAAAAGCCTATTGATTTCTGGAATGGTACCGCCAAGGTCAAGGTCACAGTTGCTAAAAATAGACTAAAATTTCAATAAAATTTTGGTTTCCGAATGATAACTTGAGTATCCTGCATCTGATCAAAACCAAACTTGGTCACTTGCTTACTTATCACATAGATTTTAGCGATGATACCCCCAAGGTCAAGGTCACAGTTGCTAAAAATAGATCAGTATTACATATAAGACTGTTTCTCAGATTATTTGTTGGAACTACACATTATATCAAAATCAAACCAGTTCCAGTGCCTATTTATCACAGGAGAAAGACCCATTTTTATAATTATTTGATATATATATTGTACATAGTTATGCCTTTAATAATTTAAGGGTTTCGATTGCAAGGAGGCGGGGGCATCCGTGTCCCATGGACACATTCTTCCATTTTTTCGTTCTGTCTTATTCTTTCCTGTCTTGAAGTTAGTAGTCTACCTGTATTGGGTTTTATTTGTATGTTTATCATACTATAGGGAAACGGGATAGAGAAAGGGAAGGTTTGGGTACTCATTAACCGGTTAAACTTACCACTAGCTCTTGCTAATGCCGATACAAAATACGGCTATCCCGAGTTCCTGCTGTTGTGTATATTTGTTTTTTGTCATTTTATTATTTTTCTTTTGCAAGTTCCCAGTAGATTGTTGCATGTGATTGTAATTTTCTGCCATTGTAAGTGTTTCCTGTTATCTATTCTACATTAGCTCTATTGTCAAACAAACTTGTAGGAAATGTCAGTAGCAACCTGGGCTACTTTGTTTTAAATTCTAGTAACTCAAAATTTAGGCACCTTGCGGTACTTGGCCCTGGTAATTTACATCCATGCCCTACCAGATTCGGGTACATTTACCTTGTACATTGTATATTGTAACAATTCTAATCTTTGTATTAATGCCATTGGTTAGGTCTATTATCACGATGATATTGTTGTCCACCCTGATGGACAAAGACATGTTTGTCATTATCTGGAGAGGTGTGATGGGGATATGCCAGGTCTTTGTTATTCCTATTGATTGTCTGTGCATACTTAGACGGTATTAAATATTCTGTTTGTTTAATCATTGATGATTAATTCGTGTTGAAGAACTGTTTTATCTTTTACATTTCATGCTGCAACTCTGGGGAAATCATATTTCCAGAGTCGGTGTTGAATTTCAATCGTTTTCCCAACATTTTGTGTTTGTGTCACTTTTTTGTTTAGAGACATTCATTTTAGAATCAAATGTCTTTCATCTGAACTGAATACTATAAAATCTCAAAATTAATATATTCAGAAGTCAGCAATAACTGAACAACTTGATAGATAGCCATATTCTTTAACTTAAGAGGACTAAATTTTCAGAGACAAAAAATATAAAAAATCCTATATTCAGAAATATGAAACGGATGTTAAGTCGGATGAAATCACCAATTGGAAAAGAAATTCGGAGCTTCGAGGAAAATTATACCTACAGATACATCAGGTAATATTTAAAATTACTTGGGTGTTTAAAATACATCGGGACAAAATTATCCATTTCATTTTAATTTTGGCCATAAATTTTTCTATGATGACACAATTTTGAGTACAGCTGCACATATGCTAAACAGATCAAATTAACAAATACCATCGTATTGTGTTTTTGCCATATCATCAGGAAGTACAGTCAGCGGACATGTAAGCATTTACACATAGACTCTATTAGAGATCATATAAAGCAATACAAAATTTATGGACTTTATTGCTTTGGAACCGTGATGACAATATTACTATATACAATATTTAAAAAAAAAAAAACTGTGCTAGTTGTTTGACATCATTTATCTAAATAACTAGTGAAAGGAACAAAAACTGTCACTCGGTAATATAAAGAATAAGAGCTTCCCGTCTTTCGTCTTTCGGTCGTCGTCCTAGCGTCAGTGTTTCATTTAATGATTTCTCCCAGAAACAAATTGCAGATCATTATAGACATTCATTTTCATATTAATACTTACTTAGTAGTTGATATATATGGCTACTATTTGGAAACATTATCTTACATTTTACCCTATTTGAAGACTCTCCGTATTACACCTTTGCGCTAGGTCAGTGACACGCGCACTTCAGGACAATTTTTTCACAAGTTAATTGACTTGTAGGTCATTACATGTCAGTTATTTTTCAAGATATAAAAAAAACTGAAATTAAACCTATATCCAACTGAACTTTTTTAAAAACATTTTCAATTTGAGTCGTTCATTTTCTGTTAAATTGAAATCATAGCTCTTGACAATTCTGATTGGTAATTTATTTTACACATGATTAACTTTTATTGGCGTGTATTTATATAAAGCATCACTCAGTTTATTGTATACAGTTGGGCGTGTGTCTGCGGTTACATTTTTCACAATACGTGAGATGTTGAGAGTACTGTTTCAAAACCTAAAACAACATGGTACATATCATTGATATGAATAACTGATGTATATTTGTGCATTAAGGTAGTTCGACACTAATACACGGCGCATTCGATTGGCGCATTTGCGAAACATGAGTCGGATGCGGAATTGACTTGATTTTCAAACCGGAATATTCCTGTATTGGCCTATTCACTATGACGTCATAATAGATTGACATACACTTTCCCGCGAATTAGCTCCCTTTTCCCGTAAATATTGTCTATTTCGTAAACTATATAAAATATCTCTCTTAATCGAACGGTGACATATAGATTTTTTCAGCGTAACATATAGCTTACGTGTATATCTATGAAATATCAAAAAATAAAAAAAATCTATCTGATATTTATTTTATATGAAAGATAAGCAATAAGCATGTTATCACAGTTCCCTATATATTCTTTGTAAATATTGCTGAAAAATACTGAATTTGGCTTAATTTTCAAAGCCAGATAACAGGAAAAGATGATCGGTGACATATCATTTTTATTTTATTTTTTGAATATATAGGTTAAGACCTACAAAATATCTTAAAAGAAAAAAATTCTGTCTGAAATTTTTATTAGGATCAAACTACCTGAAGGTGGTGCGGGAGTTTAAAATTGTGCGTCATTCTTGCGCATATTACAAGAATGGAATTCACTGCATTCAATGTCTTATAATATTTGAATTTGATGAAATATATATTCCACTTTCATTCCGTTACCATGCAGAATATCTTACTTTTCAGCAAACTCCTAGTCTATTAAGGGGAGATATTTTGTACAAAAAAAATAATAGGTAAGAAAAAGTATAGTTTCTACCTCAGGTGAAAGTTTAGGGGTCATATATGAGAAACTAAATGTGGCATGATCAGTGAATGTATCTTGGAGATTGATTTTGCTTAAGATGATAATTAGGTCAATCTGACCATCATTTTATGCTTTATATATGACTATGTTATAGTTTGCGTTCAGGTTCATACATATCGGATAACGATATGTGTTACATTACATGTGTAATCATCTTTGGTAAGTGGATGCATGTTAGAGTGTCTTGCAGCTTAAGATGATAATTAGGTCTCTTTGACCTACATTTTACAGTTAACTTACTTGGGTTAAAGTTTCCATTAATGATCATATCTGAGATACTTCATATTACACATCAATGATCTTAATGAACAGTAGATGTACCTGCGACATTCATACATTTTACATGTACGAGTATATTATTGTTATCATGGCCATCATTTCCTGACAGCTGGCGAGGGGATGAACTGTCGTTTGCCACTGTTCCTACTTCTAGATTCATCGACAAAAGTACCCATCCAATGATTGTGTGAAAACACATTCGCACATATTCTACAGCGGAAAAAAGCAATATTTTATTTCAAAACTTTAAAGGGTACCAACATAGCACATCATAGCTGTCCCAACTTGTATGTCCATAAAGGTCACTGAATTTTTTCAAAATGTTTGACAATCAAAGGGAAAAAGTTAAAATTCACTGGAAGTGTCCTTTAGCAGATGAAAATCAAATTTTATCCTTTTGCTGACTTAATCCTTCAGACAATATGTGCATTTGCTACCCCAGCTTGATGGCTAAATACTGAAATTTCAACACTATTTGTGCTTCGGGATGTTAACGTGAGAATCCCCAAGCAGATCCAAACCAAAACTTGATGATATACTTACCTATCAAATTAGACAAAAACTTGCCTTTGGGTGACTTTCTTTGTGTCTGGGCCAAAGGGGAAAAATAAAAAAATCTAGATGCTACCTTCAGAACAAAGATAAAACGTGGCTATATATATCATTTATTACAGTAGAATGTAACCTTTATTGGGATACAATCCCTAAAGGCAAAGTCATGGTTACTAAAATAGATTAAAATTTCAAATAAAGATTGATTTCAAAACATTTACTTGAGAATTCTGCAATAAGGCACAGCAAAATCGGTTCCAATATTATTCTATCACAGGAAACGGATCCCGATTCATGTTGATTTAATAAATATGCATTTGAAAAGGTTTTTTCTTGATGGGTGAAATGATTTCCTTACAACACGTTCTTTTTTTTTTGTCCATTAATATTATTTTCAAATACAGTACACTCCATATCTAAGCTTGCATTACACTCGTCGGGCATATGTTGCTGACTCATTTTTGTGCTGTTTAGGCAGCATTATACGGTTGCATTGTCTCCAGACAAAATAAACAGCCAGATGTACCTCACAAATACGCATAACACAGTTCATGTCTGGGTGTCAAGAATTACAAATAGCGAGAAAGTACTGCACACGTCATTATTTTATTTGAAAATGCTCAAATGTAAAGTTTGTGTAGTTCAAGCAAAAATACAGCGTGAAAATGTAGCTTAATTTGACACTCGCTATTCGCGATTCGGTTCATTCATGAAAAACTCCTGCTATGCACTGTCTGTTATATTATACTTTACAAGTTTTCATGAATGAATGGAAACATAGTAAATGCTTCTATCGCTGTGGACTCTTTGCTACTTTCACTGCGGACTCTTATAGCAATATACCTTGAAGATTTAAATGGTTTATGTTGACATCTATTTTAAAAAGGTTCGAAATCAAGTTTTATTTCTTTACGACAGGTGTGCGCGCATATGTATAAACGGCACTAGATTGTCAACTCCAATGACAACAAACTTCTATATTTGGAAATAAACGAAATTCGTAACTTTCGAGGGTTTACCATACAGCAACATTGAGTTCATATTTCCCGCCCAGTGACGTAATTAGTAAGGTCCAGAAAATTCTGAAGTTTACTTTCGTTTCAAGGCCCTGTGAAGGAACCACGACGAGGAAATGTCTGAAATTGTTTGATACAACAGGGAGGGGGACTGGTCGCTTGCTGATTTGTCATCATTTGCAGCGATTTCCTCTTTTGTTGCGCATCGTTTTGCAGCGACCATGGTCACGGATAAATTCTTGGAGTTTATTACTTTGTCATAACGTCGGAGTAGGCATTAAATAGACTGATTAATGCAAAAACCGATCACTATGTCGAGGGTAAGACGTAACAACAGCATTGCATGCTTTTTGGGGAAATCTTATAGGGCTTTTGATAATGTCATGATACACAGACAGACACTTGCTCTTCATGTTCATTGCTTTTGTTGAATATTTTTTTCCTATTTTGGCCAGTCAACTTGCATGTACTCTTTGGTTTATAAGTTTATTCTAGTGATAGTCGTCATTGTGACTTGAGTGCACAATTTTATACTCTGTCAAAAGAAGACGTAATATGGTATACCTTCTTTTTGTCAGCTTTATGTTAACTTTTTGGTTCCCTGCGTTTTTCTGTAACCACTTGATAAATTTTATGTATATGTTATCGGGCTCTTGACAGCTATGTATCGTAAAATAACGCTCACTCGCCCCAAGCTTCATATTCTGGCGAGCGGGTTGATGTTTTACAATGCATCCGCTGTCAAAAACCCGATAACTTGTTTATCATCCTTTATTTTGTATTTTAGATTTGTAATTATTGAACTGAGCTTTCAAATTCTCCCAAAGTTGCGCGGGAATTTTGGTGTACATGTCATTCTCGCTTTTTCAACAATTTTAAGCTTAAAACATGTTTTATAATTTTTTTAAGATTTTATTGGCGAAAGTTTTGTAACTGGATGAATATTTTGACCGAAATACTCTAAATAATGTCGATTTTGAATTTTGCAGGAACCTTTGGTTGTTACGCTATTCTATCGTTCCTTGGAGCTTTTATGACGTCATAATGTGAAAACGTCAAAGCTCTGCAGGATATATCAACGACCCAGTTTCTACAATTTTTCTGACGTCTAGTTTATCTATTTGTGTAATCATGATTCTGTTTTGAATACCTAATCGGAAAGAGCAAATGCAATAGATGTTTATTTTTATCCATTTTATTTCATTTGAAACCTTGAAAAAAAATTCATTGCCTTTGAAACTTTGGGAGAATCGCTTGATATATCCAGGTCAACTCCTGATATATCCGGGTCAACCAGATATGGCTTTTGCGGAAAGGCTCTACAGGCTGATATAACCATGGGGAAGGATGATAAATGGGTGTATCTAGATGAGATACAGCTTTTGGACTGAACATTTTTTTTTTTCAATATTAAGTTTCACATCTTTTCTTATTTCTAATATTACTGCATAAACAGCACTCCAGCGTTCAGCGCTTTGATTAACGAAAATGAAAGGTATCGATTTCAAAGAAATGATTACATAAGGCCACATCAGTTTGAAGGAATAACATTTTAAATTTTAATTCAATCGGCGATTATACGAATCTGCTAGTAAGCAATTGAAAATCTAATTAATTATACTTGACACGTATCGTTAGACAATAACCATGATAACTGAATTATTATTGCATTGCATGGTCCTGACATACCACCCTCACAACGAAGCTATCAAAAACATTTTGATACGCAACTTCAAATCTATAGTTCACGAGGACGAACATATGTCGGCAGTCTTCCAGGATTCTCCTCCCATTGCAGCCTTCAGAAAAGGGAAGAGTCTAAAACGCCACCTTGTTACAAGTTCTTTCAAGGGTGCTACTCCTCAAACTCCCTGTAAAT
This sequence comes from Modiolus philippinarum, assembly GCA_002080025.1. NCBI lineage: Eukaryota > Metazoa > Mollusca > Bivalvia > Mytilida > Modiolidae > Modiolus > Modiolus philippinarum. The sequence goes on along the minus strand of MJUU01004865.1, from coordinate 27,899 downwards.
ATAACTAGACAATGCTGTTTGACTTGTCCTTTTACTTGGGAAACCGATGAAGTAGTAGGACCGGCTAACGTTTTCAAACTAAAAAATGGTTTCATGTACACTTCTGAAAATGTAGTGTATGCTGTGGGCTGTAAACGCTGTAACATGATGTATATGGGTGAGACTTGCCAGAGATTGGGTGATCGCTTTGTCGAACATAAACAGAGCGTCACCAATGGTCAGGATTGCCCAGTAGGTGAACATTTTCGGCGAGCTAACCACAGCATACTGGACATGCATGTAACTGTCCTTATGCAAACTAGTGCAGGTGAAAAACAAGGACAGTTCCTTGAACAAAAAATCATCCATTTTCTTGGAACTGCTCGACCCTTTGGCATGAATGTTAAGAAGCAGTCTATTTTATAAAATTATTTATGTATTGAAGTTTAGTATTTGCATAGTACAGATAACTAATGTTTTATTTCTCGTTCTTGATTAAGCTCAAGATATGGCACGATTTTTACAGGTAATATTTGTGACACGCCATAAGGTCTGCCCTCACTCGTTATATCCATCTTCCTCTCCGTATTTAGCCCGGTAGTCCCCTAGTCGAAGGCCATAATGCCGAAACGTTGGGCAGTCTTCCCTCCCTTTCTTTCCATTTATGTCATTTTTATGTGTTTTTTAATTTGTACATTTTTCTGTTTTTTAACCTTTTTACCTCACCTGACCCGAAGGGTCAGTGTGAGCTATTACCATCACTTGGCGTCCGTCGTCCGTCGTCCGTCCGTCCGTCCGTCGTCTGTTAACTTTTCACATATTCATCTTCTTCTCTGAAACCACTGAAGCAAATTCAACCAAACTTTACAGGAATGATGTATGGAAGGTCCTTTACAAAGATTCCTCATTTCGTTCCAATCCTATAAAAAGCATGGCCGCCAGCGCGGAACTAAAGTTTAACATTGGACCCTATGGGAAAAATCACATTTTCATCTTCTGCTCTGAAAAGGCTGATGCAAATTGAACCATACTCTACAGGAATGATGTACTTAAGGTCCTAAACCAAGATGGCTCATTTCGTTCCGATCCGACGAAAAACGTGGCCGCTAGCACGGATAATGGTTTAACATAGGACCCTATGGGAAAATCACATTTTCATCTACTCCTCTGAAACCACTGAAGCCAATTCAACCAAACTTTACAGGAATGATATATGGAAGGTCCTTTACAAGGAGTGCTCATTCTGTTCTGATCCGATAAAAAACGTGGCCGCCAGCGCGGAACTTAAGTTCAACATTGGACCCTATGGGAAAAATCACATTTTCATCTTCTGCTCTGAAAAGGCTGATGCAAATTGAACCAAACTTTACAGGAGTGATGTACTTAAGATCTTTAACAAAGATTGCTCATTTCGTTTCGATCCGGCGAACAACATGGCCGCCAGCACGGAACATGGTTTAACATAGGACCCTATGGTAAAATCACATTTTCATCTACTCCTCTGAAATCACTGAAGCCAATTCAACTAAACTTTACAGAAATGATGTATGGAAGGTCCTTTACAAAGGTTGCTCATTTTGTTTCGATCCGATAAAAAAACATGGCCGCCAGCGCGGAACTTAGGTTTAACATTGGACCCTATGGGAAAAATCACATTTTCATCTTCTGCTCCGAAACGGCTGATGCAAATTGAACCAAACTTTACAGGAATGATGTACTAAAGGTCCTTATGTAGATTGCCGAAAATTTTCAGATCTGATGAAAAACATGGCGGCCAGCACGGAACATGGTTTACCATAGGACCATAGGGGAAAATCACATTTTCATCTACTCCTCTGAAATAACGGAAGCAAATCCAATCAAATTTTACAGGAATGATGTATGGAAGGTCCTTTACAAAGATTGCTCCTTTCCTTCCAATCCGCTAACAAACATGGCCGCCAGCGCAGAACATAGTTTAACATGGGACCCTATGGGAAAAACATATATTTGCTATCTCCTCTGAAGCTTCAGAAGGAAATTCAACTAAACTTTGCAGGAATGGTCATGCATGGCATATAAGCATTTTGTCAGGTGAACGATACAGGCTCAGTCTCTGAGACTCTAGTTAATCGTAGCCAACTATACCATTTTGTTTTGTTCCATAGCTAATTTGTGGCCATATTTATATTTATATTTTTATATTATTGTATTGTATTTGCTGGGTGTCAATAGATTTAATCTGCTTTATTATTAATTTGGTTGTCGGCACTACCAGTATTGAATGTGATTACGACCGTCGAAGCATTACTATTTTGCCTCGTGTAAGTTATTTGTCACTGAAAGCGAGAAATATTAAATATTTCCTGCAGCGATGTTACAGTTCTTGTGTGATGCTGCATACTCTGCATTTTGCTTCGTTGTAGAGTAGATACTCGTTTGAAGTCGAGAAAAACAATAACAATATGTGTTTGTAGCATCTTCATGTGGAAAACCGAGATTATTCCCAATATCGGATGCATTATGAGCCAGGTATAATTGGATTATATGTATATTAGGCATAGCCTTTCATGGAATCTTTTCATCTGTAGGAATTATTATTTCAACAAAAGAAGATTTATTGATATTTGAAACAAATACAATGGCACATTGTCACGCCGCTGTTCTATATGCATATAAAATGGTATTTTGATATTTATAGATGTCATCATCTGTACAACAAAAATAAATGATAAAGTAACTCAAAGAACTTTATCTTTTAATCATTCATTTAGATGTATATGTGATTTTTCGAGTATACAAATGATATTAAAATCTCTTCTTTTGGTTTTCCCCAAATATTGAAGATAAATTTCAAGTCCACAATATATTTTGATTCAAAAACCGAAATCTTGGAAAACAATTTTGAGATAGAGAAGAACATAGTTTAACATTGAACCCTAAGGAAAAAAAGCCTTATTTATCTTTGAAACTGGTGTTTATGTCAGCGTTTAACATTAAACTCTAAGGAAAATGCCTTATTAATCTTTGAAACTGATGTTTATGTCAGCCACGTTCCTGGTGAGCGATACAGGCTATTTCGAGCCTCTTGTTTATTTCTAACAAATAATAGATAATTCCAGAAATACCAGATCAGAAACAAGTGTACGGTACCGCAAGTTTTTAATCCAGAATGTGTCGTATCAAATGAATATACAATTTAATATTCGTTGTTTAAGGTAGATCGAGCCTTAGAAAAATATCGGACATAATTTTACTATTTAAGTATTTTGTCGATTAAAATTAGATTTAAATGTCACGGACCATCCTTTCCTGTTATAAGGCTTTGGAAATCAGGCCAAATTCAGAATTTTCAGCAACATTTACACAGAATATACAGGGAACTCTGGGACCATGTTTATTGTTAAGCTTTTGTATAATGAATATCAGGTTGATTTTTTTATTGTTTGATATTTAAGAGATATACACTATATACAATTCGTGTTGCTGTGAATTGCCGTGATGTTGGATTTATGATTTTAGAATTTCCCCTTTCCTTTTCTTGCTTCTGTATTCGTTTGCCGATGTATTCAACTATCTGTTGAGCCGATAAAGCTATATGTCACCGTTTGATTAAGAGAGATACAGTATACAGTTTAAGAAATACACAATATTTACGGGAAAAGGGAGCTTATTCAAAGGAAAGTGAATTTTATCAATTTGTCAATTTATAATGACGTCACATGAAAGTACTAAAACAAGAACATTTCGACTTGCACATCAAGTCAAATCTGCACACGACTCAAGTTTTGTAATATGCGCCAATCGAATGCGTCATGTATTAGTGTCGACCTTTCATACCCAAATATGTTGGGAGGTACAATCAACTCATTAATTATATTTTGTTAACTATCATTTTTATATCATTTATATTAGATTTTTATTCTTTGAAATAACATATGACCTTGAAATGTTGACAAGTTTTCTTGATTGCTTTGAAACATTTTTTTTTGTTTTTGTTGTCATATTACTTTTCGGTTGAAAGGTAACAGATTATTTTAATACAGAACAGAACCCAAAACAAATCAAAAACTTCCTTTGCTGATTTTGGTTTTTTTATTTAGATACAGCGATGGAAACGTTCAACATTCCCTACCACACGCACACGATTTGCACGATGAACGCACACGGTTCACACGTTGAGCGCACACGATTCGCACGATGAATGATACAGAAAGTTCTCAATCGTGTATCGTGTACCGTGTATCGTGTACCGTGTACCGTGTAACGTTCACCGTGTCGGTTAAAAAATCTTATATATTTTCATGAAACGAACTCGAAATGAAAGATATCAGCGTGCAATAAAAGTCGAGATATTGTAAATCTCACAGTATAAATAAAATGGTAATTTACAATGTGATACATAAGATAAACCCAATGTTAATTTTGACAAAAGAAAATACTAGTAGTCGGTTTTCCATATGAAATAGCGTGTTACAAACTTTCTCCCGGGAACTGTCTCCACTTTTGCCGTAACAATATCAGAGTAGAGTCGACATAAGCTTAAAATTTTGTAATTTTGTCAGAAAAATAAATAAATTCATAAACAATGTTTAATAAAAAAATAATTAACGTCAAATAAAAAAGTCCTGATATATCCTAAGAAAAGATACATTACTTTTAAATTAGATTTACACATACTAAAATTTTCTTATAATTTCAACATCAATATATAAGAAAGAGCACATTTTCTCTATTTTATTTTATACCAGTGTCCACAATACTTAAATCTTACTATAATTTAAC
>MJUU01004865.1:4569-16832 GCA_002080025.1 Modiolus philippinarum | reverse complement strand
AGTTTTTGTAGGATAAATATGATATTGAGGTGTCCAAAATATGTAACAGGACGAGGAAATTCTCAAACCAAAATCTGACAAAATATTGTTTATGTTATTTTAGATCTCATAAAAAATCTTTAACAAATCGGGAAATATAATAAGTTAGATATAATGAAAGCTATTGATTTTATTGTTTATTTTATTTAACTTCAATTTTCAGATTGTTTTCAGGAGCTCCGGCTACAGAGCTGCCGGGCGCGTCACCAGTTGGGGCTGAGGGGAATGGCCTGCCTCTGCAGGGTAGTCATGTCATAATACGGAATGCCTGACCTCGAACCATTGTAGCCAATCTGTGTGGGAAAGGACAAGCCACTCTCCGTGCAGCATTAAAACCCCTTCTATATATTTCTAAGGAAAGAAAACGGACTGGGTGGCGTATAGAAGGCTAAGTTTCCCGCCCCTACCCATTTCTCCCCTTTTCCAATCGCAATCAAAATTCGTTGTCCTGGATGTTCCTGACACTTTTATTTCTTTCTTCTTTTATAAGATCAGTTGCCCTGGAGGTTTCTGACACCTTTATTTCTTTCTTCTTTTATTCAAAATGGTTTTGAATCGATTGAATTGTTTTCGTCTTGATAAAGCTGAAGTACTGCTCAATGGACGTTTAACTCCAACTCATCAGCTTTGATTTTATTCAAATTTCAATAAACTGAGAAGCTCAACTTCGATGCTTTTAATTACATAATATACAAGTACTACCCTAGATAGTGCGTGACCAACGTGTAACTGTTATATCGAAATTTCTTGTTCCACGGTTGACCTTCCTATGCGACCCAACGCTTACCGGTTGACCCAGCGAAAAGTCATGCGACACGGTTTGCAATTTAGATCACAGATATTATATATAGATTATATACAGAGTGTATAATATTCAACATTAATGAACGTCAAGGATTTGCATTGGAATAAAAATTTTTGATAAATGTTCCAAGAAAAGATTACATAATACATCAGATTTTGGTATCGAGATTGTGGTAAGGTTACACATCGAGATCACATTGTACAATAATAACTTCCAAACAATATTTTTCACAAAAAATTACTGTGAATCCAAATGACATCTCAATTTCTGCAAGAAAACCTCTCAATAAAAAAGTTGAGTTGGGAACGGTTATATCTTGACACGGGTTTTACATTTCGGACACATTGATGACCACATTTCCTTACACGGACATTCTCGTATCCTAGTAAAATATTTATTTAACAGATGCACAGTTAAAACACAGTAGACCATACAATGAAAATATAATTATCTAATAATAAAATTTGAGGACGGTGATTCCCTGTTAAGGCATACACAATTTTTGCCAATCTTAGATTATATTTTAATATGAATATAATTAATAAATTCTGATATAGTAGATACTGTTTAAATTGTAGTAGGTGGAAATATATATGTTTCAAGTACCCTCCAGAGTTCGTCCTTCCAAATGTAAATATCCTGCCCCTACCCATTTATCCATTTCCATCGTTGCCCCAGGAGTATATTCCATATTAGATTCTTAATTTTTAAATATCTGTTTGAATATCTATAACACTGGACTTGGATTCCAGTAAGAGATGGAGACAATATATGTTTCAGATAATCCACAGGAGAGCTTTAAAGTCCGTATCCATTTTTCCATTTTGAAATAAGTGTCCCTGCTGTCTCATCTACCTTATACCTTTATTTCTCGATTATGCGTCAGATAGTTTTTTTTCAAATTCATCAATGTAAATATCCCTCCCCTACCCATTTATCCATTTTCATCGTTGTCCCAAGGGTCCATTCCCCGTCAGATTTTTAATTTGTGAATGCTGTTTATATATCTATGGCACCGGACTTCGATTTCTCCAGTAAGAACAGGAGACGATATATATATATATTTCAGATAATCCCAAACGAGAGCTTAAGTTCATTCCTATGTAAATATCCTGCCCCTACCCATTTCGAAATTGCTGACCCGGCTGTCCCATTTGTCTTATACCTTTATTTTTATTTCTCGATTATGCTTCAAATAGTATTTTTATCAAATTCATCAATCTAAATGTTTTTCTCTTGCTCCTATCCATTTATCCATTTTCAACTCGTTGCCCTGGTGGTCTTTTCCAATTACATGTTTAAATTGTAAATATTGTTTAAATAATCATATCTATAACACTTGACCTCGATTACTCAAGTACGTTTTGGAGACAATACATGTATGTCGAAGATAATCCTCACGAGATGTTAAGTTCATCATTCCAATGTAAATATCCCGTCCCTACCCATGTCCACGGACTTCTCACTTACAGTGTGACGGGTGCCAAGCGTGGAGCAGATCCTGCTTACCCTCCCGGAGCACTTGATGATACCTCGGTTTTTATAGGGGTTCACACTGCTAGTGTTTTAGTTTTGTGGCGTTTTTGTTCATTTTTGTTTGTGTGTTGTCTTTGTCATACTGTCTCAATTCGTGTTGCTGTGAATTGCCGTGATTATGGATTTGTGATTTTTGAATTTCCCCTTTCCTCATTATTGCTTCGGTATTCGTTCAAATGCCGATGTATCGTAAGTTCATTCCAATGTGAATATCCTGTCCCTACCCATTTCCATTTTTAAATAGCTGACCCGGCTGTCTCCTCTACATTAAAGCTTTATTTCTGAGTATGCTTCAAATTGTTTTTTTTTTTCAAATTCATCATCTATCTACATGTAAATCTTCCGCCCCTACCCTAATCTCCATTTTCAAGTGCTTGCCTTGGTGAATTCCTAATCAGCAGATTTTATATAGTTCTTAGTACACACCAAAGTTTCAATATTGAAAATATCTGCTTTGCCAGTCATTGTTCTTGTAATTGCACTAATTTTGATAAAAAAAACTTCCATCTCCGAGTCATTGCCGGATAAACATTCATCAAAGATGATAAAATAAAATGTTTTCCCTACCTACCGACCCATCACTCTTAAAGTACAGTCGGGGAACAGCAAACAAACATAATTTTAAGGTCGGCCTAAATGTCATGTCGAAATATATACAACAAGCATTTGAGAATTATTTTTTTTGGTTATAATCCACATGTGTCTCCAAATATCACTAATCTTATGTCTTGAAATCAATGAACAAGTATCTAGAAAGCACCAACTTTGAAACTTGTTGTGTCGCCTGCACCTAGTGCAGGATCGACACATAGGGATCACTATCCGTCGTCTTGCGTCCGTCCGTCTGTCTGTCTGTCCGTCTGTCTGTATGGTGCAAAATTTTTAACATTATCCGCAACTCCTCCTAAACCGCTGGATACTTTTAAACGAAACTTGCAGGAATGCTTCAGTATATATTGAAGATGTGCACCATGCATTTAGTTTTTATTTATTTATATTTTTACAAATTTTGAAAATAATTTTGGACTTTTTCATTTAAGCTTAATGGAGTCCTAGGGTATACCTCTATTATCCGCAACTCCTCCTAGACCGCTTGGTATTTCCCAACTGAACTTGCAAGAATGTTTCAATATGTATTGCAGATGTGCACCATGCATTTTGTTTTTCATTTATTTTTATTTTTCCAGATTTTGAAGCTATTTTTGGACTTAGTCATTTTAGCTTATTTTAGTCCTAGGGTATACCTCAATTATCCGCAACTCCTCCAAGACCGCTTGGTACTTTTTAACCAAAATTGCAAGAATGCTTCAATATGTATTGCAGATGTGCACCATGCATTTAGTTTTTTTTTTATTAGGGCCTCGCCATGAAATGGCGGCGCCCTATAGTAATCAGCCTGTCCGTCTGTCTGTCCGTCTGTCTATCTGTCTGTCCGTCCGTCAGCGTTTTTGTGTCGCCTGCACCTAGTGCAGGATCGACACATAGGGATCACTATTCGTCGTCTTGCGTCCGTCCGTCCGTCCGTCTGTCTGTATGGCTCCAAATTTTTACATTATCCGCATCTCCTCCTAAACGGCTTGGTACGTTCCAACGAAACTTGCAGGAATGCTTCAGTATATATTGTAGATGTGCACCATGTATTTTGTTTTTCTTTATTTCTGTTTTTCCAGATTTTTAAGCTATTTTTCGACTTTTGTCATTTTTAGCTTATTGGCATCATAGGGTATACCTCCATTATCCGCAACTCCTCCTAGACTGCTCGGTACATTCCAACGAAACTTGCAGGAATGCTTCAGTATATATCGTAGATGTGCACCATGTGTTTTGTTTTTCTTTATTTCTGTTTTTCCAGATTTTTAAGCTATTTTTCGACTTTGTCATTTTAGCTTATTTGGGTCATAGGGTATACCTCCATTATCCGAAAGTCCTCCTAGACTTCTTGGTACTTTCAAACCAAACTTGCAGGAATGCTTCAATATATATATTGCAGATGTGCACCATGCATTTTGTTTTTCATTTATTTTTATTTTTTCAGATTTTCTAGCTATCTTTGGACTTTGTCATTTTAGCTTATTTGGGTCATAGGGTATACCTCTTATCCGCAAGTCCTCCTAGACTACTTGGTACTTCCAACCAAACTTGCAGGAATGCTTCAATATATATTGCAGATGTGCACCATGCATTTAGTTTCTCATTAATTTTGATTTTTTTCTGATTTTCTAGCTATCTTTGGACTTCATCATTTTAGCTTATTTGTGTCATAGGGTATACCTCCATTATCCACAACTCCTCCTAGACCACTTGGTACTTTCCAACCAAACTTGCAGGAATGCTTCAATTTATATTGCAGATGTGCACCATGCATTTAGTTCATCATTAATTATGATTTTTTTCTGATTATCATTGGACTTTGTCATTGTAAAACAGAACAGGAATTCTTTATACATATATAGTGCAGGCGACACATGTGTTCCGCGGAACACCCATGCATTTTATCTATGTCGTACGATAACTCAAGAATGCCCTCACGGATTTTTATGATTTTTTTTACTCAAAGTTGCACTTGACTTAAGGAAGCTCCCTTTCGTTTTTGAAGAAAATCTGAAAATGATTTTTGGGAAAAAACTTCATTTTTGTCTCGCCTGCGACGAATGTCGCGGAAGCGAGACATAGCGATCCAAATTCCGTCGTCGTCGGCGTCGTCGTCGTCGTCGGCGGCGGCGGCGTCTATAATTGCACAAGTTTTTCATAGGTTGAATAGAGTCATTTAATCTTTATAAAATTGTGTCAAAATTGGACAGAAGCTAGATAATGGTCAGAAAATTACCTCTAGCTAAAATTGGAAAATTTTTGTTTGTTTTTCCATATTTTTTCCGTATTTGGACTTAGTTTTTTTAAATGTTAACCCACAAATTAAAGTTTTTTAGATGGAATATCATAAAAACTGGTCAGATGCTAGATAATGTTCTGAAAATTACCTCAAAATGAAAATTTTGAAATTTATTTTTTTCATTTTTCCGTATTTTTCCCGTATTTGGACCTACTTTTTTTTTTTAAATTGAATGTTAACCCACAGATTAAAGTTTTGTAGAAGTTGAATAAAAATATTAAGTCTTATTGGAATTTATTGAAAAGTGGTCAAAACTTAGATGATGGTCAGAAAATTATCTCCAGTTGAAAAAAATGGAAATTTTTGGGGGGTTTTTCCGTATTTTTTGCGTATTTGGACTTAGTTTTTGCTAAAAATTTTAATGTTAATGCACAAAAAAAAGTTCTTAAGAAAGTGAATTAAGTGTTTGTGTCTTAACAAAATTTCATTAAAATGGGACATTGCTGCGTGCAGTGTGCAGATATGGACCAAGCTCTTGGAATTTTCATTGTGGTTCCAACTTCGGTAAATTTACTGAAAATATCCAAGACCGATAATTTTTTAAATGTTTTGCATATAATTTTGAAAATCAGGCAATTCTTTGATGCCAAGCATAATTTTGAACAAATAAGAAATAAAAAAAAAAAAAACAGGGTTCCAACACTGGTTAATTTCCTGGAACTGTCCAAGACATGCAATTTTTTGAAATTCTTCTAAGCAACCATGGCTTTTGAGTGAATTTGAAATAAACAACCATTTTAAAGAATAAAATTGCAAAAATTTGTTATTCCAATATTTTGTAAATATCCTGGAATTGTCTTAGACCAATTAATTTTTGGAATTGTACCTAGCAACCATACTTTTTTAAAAATATATTGATAAAAACAGTAATTTTCAATAATGGAATTGCAAAAAATATTTTATTCCAACATCGGTAAATTTCCTGAAACTGTCCAAGACATGCATTTTTTTTTTTAAATTCTTCTTAGCAACCATGGTTTTTAAGTGAATTTGAAATAGATAAACATTTAATGACTGAAATTGGAAAAAAGTTTTGATTCCAATTTTTGGTAAATTTCCTGGAACTCGATCTTAGACCTATTAATTTTTGGAATTCTACCTAGCAACCATACTTTTTTAAAAATATATCGATGAAAACAATAATTATCAATAATGGAATTGCAAAAATATTCGATTCCAATTTTGGTAAATTTCCTGAAACTCTTCAAGATCTGTTATTTTTTGGAATTTTGCCTAGCAACCACACCATTTTAAATACATTTTGGTGAAAACAGTCATTTTCAATACCTAAATTGCAAAAATATTCGATCCCAATTTTGGTAAATTCCTGAAACTCTTAAACACCAGTTATTTTTTGGAATACAGAAAGTATATAAACGCCAGTATTGTCCTGATTATAATGATACCTTACTGAGCAGGCGAGACACATGGTTCCAAGGAATCTTTACGAATTTTATTATATGAAAAAGTGCATATTTTGAGAATAAGCTCTATGTCGTACGATAACTTAAGATTGCCTTCAGGGATTTTAATGATTTTGATACTCAAGGTTGAAGTTTACCAAAGGAAGCTCCCTTTCGTTTTTGTGAAAAATCTGAAAATAATTTGTTTGGAAAAAACATTATTTTTATATGAAAAAGTGCATATTTTGAGAATTAGCTGTACGTCGTACAATAAATAAAAATTCCCATCAGGGATTTATATAATATACACAAAGTTGGTCCTGATCAAAGGAAGCCCCCTTTTGTTTTTGAGAAAATCTTATTTCCAAGAAATTCCGCAGTCAGGTTTTTGGAACACACAAGGGGCGGGGCCCTTTCTGACTTTGTCAGTATTCTAGTTAAATTTGATTTTTTCGACTTTCTAGCTATCTTAATTTGGATTTCTTCATTTTAGCCCATTGGATTCTTAACGGTATGCCTCCATCATCCGCAACTCCTCTTAAACCGCTTGATACTTTCAAACCAAACTTGTAAGGATGCTTCAGTATATATTGTAGATGTGCACCAGGCATTTCGATTTTCTTTTAATTTTGATTTTTTTCTGATCTGTGGACTTTGTTATTATATAACAAAACAGGAATTCTTTAAAATATATAGTGCAGGCGACACAGTTGTTCCGCAGAACACCCATGCATTTTTTTATCTAGTAGTAAATCAAGAAGTGTTTCAAAAACATAAGCTTGACCAATTTATCAATTCTTGTGTTTAATCCCGGAGCGTTTCTGAATACAACTATTTGATTTGACTTATTTATCATTTCCAGAAATGTCTCCCGCTGATTGCAAACATAATGAAAGTTGGAATTTTTGCTTAGTTCCATTGCTTCGCATGTTTGTTTTTCCTTTATTAGGATGCGGATGTAGTTAATGACCAACTGAGCTCAATAAATTTTCAGTAAATGACGTTTTGCCTGCTTTGATATCATAAAACTAAAGAGCCAGCATTGACATTTATTTATATATTGTTAACGCTTATATCTTTTGCCGGCATTAATGTATAAACCGTTCGGTTTTATTAAATCTTTCCTGGAAGTTCCAGAATCAAACGGAATTATTTTAGTTGAGGAAAACAAGTTAATAAGTAAAGCAGTTTATATCTAACTTAGTCAATGTGTCTCTTTAGTGAAATGAATTGTAAAGTCTTAGTGCAATAAAAACTTCTACTTTAAAACTTCACTTATATAGAGGTAGCAACTTATTTTACTTTCTGTTAAGCCATTGGATTGGGGAAAACCCATGGCTTTCCGAAATCTAAAAACAAATTCAAATATGTGATGAGTGAGCCACCTTAATACAGTTGTTTAAATCAAAATGAACAATTATACCCCCGCAAGCAAAGTTGGGGGGGTATATAGGTGTCACCCTGTCTGTCTGTCCGTATGTCCGTCTGTCCCATATCTGGTAAGCGCAACTCCTCTAAAACCACTGTACACAAAGGAAGGACACTATATGGAGATGTGCATGAAGGAATATAATTATTGTCGGAAACCAGAAAGGGGAGATAATATGACTTTGACTTTTCGTAGATTCCATATGTAAGGTTACCTCGTATTCGCAACTCCTCTTAAACCACTTAAAAAATTGATGAAACTTTACACAAAATAAGGACACTTTATGGAAATGTGCATGAAGGAATATAATTATTGTCGGAAACAGGAAAGGAGGGTAATTTGACTTTGACTTTACATGGATTCCCTATGTTTGGGCTACCTTGAAAGCGCAACTTCTCTTAAACCACTCGAAAGATTTTGATGATTTTTTACACAAAGCAAGGACACTATATAGAGATGTGCATGAAAGAATATAATTATTGCCCGAAACCAGAAAGGGGAGATGGTTTGACTGACTTTTTATGGATTCCCTATGTACGAGTTACCTCGTAATTGCAACTCCACTTTAACCACTGAAAGGAATTTGATGAAACTTTGCACAAAGGAAGGACACTCTATGGAGATGTGCAAGAAGGAATATAATAATTATTCAAAACCAGGAAGGGGAGCTAATTTGACTTTGACTTTTTGTAGATTCCCTATGTACGAGTAACGTTGTAAGCGCAACTACTCTTTAACCACTGAAAGGATTTTTATGAAACTTTACACAAAGGAAATGTATTATATTGCGATGTGCATGCAGGAATATAATTTTTGTCGAAAACCAGGAAGGGGAGATAATTTGACTAGACCTTTTGTTGATTCCTATTGCAAAGATTTTTTGGACTTGCATAATTTTTCATAGAAATTATTCAAGGCGTATATACTGAGTTATCAAGCTGGGGGAGAGAGACACCTTTTCATTGTTTTCCACTTGCAAAATTGTTTTCAAAGTGTTATAATGGAATTTCTCTAACGTTTATAATTTTTATACGACCGAAAAAATTTTGCGGTCGTATTATGGTATGGCGCTGGCGTCGGCGTCGGCGTCTGTGGACAGCATAACTTTAGTTCTAGTGAACGGATTATCAAATTTTAGTATGATGTTTGTTGGCACAAGCTTAAGCCCGGGTTTTAATTTCGCGTTCCCTGCTCTACCCGTCTTTGAAAAAGAGGCAAAAAAGGGGCCAAAAAGGGGTAAACTTAGGTATTTTCGTGTCTGTGGACAGCATAACTTTGGTTCTAGTGGATGGATTGTTTTCAAATCTTAGTATGATGTTTCTTGGAACATTCTTGAGAAACGTTTTTTTCATTTAGGTTTTTGCCCCACCCATTTCAGAATTAGGGGCCAAAAAAGGGTTAAATGAGGTGTTTTCACATATTTGACTGTAGAATCTCTATTATTTATTGAATTTTGATGGGGTTTGTTTCAGTGTGCTCCTGAGGAAATTTCCAATCTGGAGTATGCCAACGGATTTCACGTAGCATGTACCACTCACGAGATAAATGGGGCCCAACAGGGGCAAATCTCAAAAAAAAAAAATTCTTTATTTTAAGTCCGATTTTGATGCAGTTTTTGTCAATGGATTCCTTGCGAAAAATTAATACAGCACTCAGCTATTAGATTCTTGGTAACTTGTTTCCTTTCCTAGCTATGAGGGGCCGAACGGGGCCAAAATTTCGAATTTGCAGATTATGTAGAATTTTTATTTTTCATCGGATTTCAATGAGATTTTTTTCTTTGGATTCCTCTTGATCTAAGCTTTCAGTAGTATGTCAACGGATATTTTGTAGGTCTTACCGTTTCCGAGCTACAAGGGTACAAAGGGGCCAAAAATGCAATTTTTCTAAATATGTCAAATCTTTATTTTTCATTGGATTTTGATGGGATTTTTTTCTTTGGATTCCTCGTGATATAAGGCTTCAGCAGTATGTCAACGGATTTTTTGTAGGTCTTACCGTTTCCGAGCTATAAGGGGTCAAAGGGGCCAAAAATGCAAATTTTCTAAATATGTGGAATCTTTATTTTTCATCGGATTTCGATGGGATTTTTTTCTTTGGATTCCTCTTGATATAAGCTTTCAGTAGTATGTCAACAGATTTTTTGTAGCTCTTGCTGTTTCGGAGCTACAAGGGGTCAAAGGGGCCAAAATCGCAATTTTTCTAAATGTGTCATATCTTTATTTTTCATCAGATTTCGATGGATTTTTTCTTTGATTTCTATGGATGTAAAGTTTTAGTTGATAATACAAATGTACATATTTTGCATAGCTTTTACGGTTTTTTATCAGTAAGTAATCAAAAGGGTTTTTCCCCTATTTTGTTTCTAGCTAATAACTGTGTCTAGCTTCTTTTTGTGTCCATCTAATTATTGTGTCAAGCTCTTTACTGTGACCACATTCACTTTAAACTACTTTTGTTGAAATTTCAGTGGTCGACATGCTGCGGTCGTATCATGCTGCGCTTGGCGTAGCCCTTTATTGTGAAAATGTCAAATAGGAAAAAAGGGTGAATTTTAATTTTGTCTGAATTTGAAAGAGTATTTTCATTGGCACCCTAATTAAAAGTTCTTTCTTGAAGATTATATCATTGTGTCCATACTTGTATTGTGTCCACAACTGTTTTTTGTCCACACCTGTATTGTGTCCACACCCACTTAAATTTGCACTTACCATATCGATTCAGGGTTCAATGAGCGGAGGTAATATTTGGCTGCTATTCGGTGACAGCTCTTGTTCTATACTAAAATAACATGGAATAGGTCAAATTTTCTTAGTTCGTTAAAAAAAGGTAGTTCTTACATTTAAAAAAAACAAGTCATTTGATCCCAATTTTTTTTTTTTTTCATTCGAATATTCGGTTGGAGTTCTATATAAAACAGCTACAAATAGGACATTATTTGAATCCTGAATGGGTATTGGACTTTCTGTTTACTCTGCATTCACTTAATTTCAAATTTTTGGTGTAAGAGGAAAGGGTACTGAATATTTGCACCCAATTAGCAAAATGTACATTTCGTTGTTTTCATTTCTACAACAATGAAAGGATATAGAATAAATGAATATGAGACAAAGTCTCTTCAATAAAACAACACTTAAATACACAGAGAATGTACTGTTCATATAAATGTAATGTAGGTTAGATACGAAAATGCTTTATTTCAACATGATTAAAACAATAATCATGGGTCGATGCCTCTGCATGTGGATTGTTAGCCCCGAGGGTATTCACCAGCCAAGTAGTCAGTACTTCAGTCCTGACCCGAATGCCGATTTTATTTCAAACCTTGCAATATCTAAAAGTTTTGTAAATTTGTTGAAAACTAAGGAGCATCTCCCTAATGCAAAGCTCTGTTCTTAGCTGATTTTGGCTTTACATTTAGATCATATTAGGTGTTTGTTCTCTATCAGTTTTTAGCTCACCTGGCTAATGCCAGGGTGAGCTTTTGCCATCACTTTGCGTCCGTCGTCCGTCCGTCCGTCCGGCGTAAACTTTTAATTCAAAGATCTTCTCCTCTGAAACTACTGGGCCAATTGAAACCAAACTTGGCCACAATAGTCCTTGGATGGTCCCCTGCAAAAAAGTTGTTTTTCAGATTCGTGCTATATCCAAGGTGGCCGCCAGCGGGGATCATAGTTTTAACATTGGACCCTATGGGAAAAAACTTTCAAAGATCTTCTCCTCTGAAACTACTTGGCCAATTAAAACCAAACTTGGCCACAATAGTCCTTAGATGGTCCCTTGCAAAAAAGTTGTTTTTCAGATCCGTGCTATATCCAAGATGGCCACCAGAGGGAATCATAGTTTTAACATTGGACCCTATTGGAAAACACTTTCAAAGATCTTCTCCTCTGAAACTGTTTGGCCAATTAAAACCAAACTTGGCCACAATAGTCCTTAGATTGTCCCCTGCAAAAAAGTTGTTTTTCAGATCAGGGCTATATCCAAGATGGCCGCCAGCGGAGATCATAGTTTTAACATTGGACCCTATGGGAAAACACTTTCAAAGATCTTCTCCTCTTAAACTATTTGGCCAATTGAAATCAAACTTGGCCACAATAGTCCTTAGATGGTCCCCTGCAAAAAAGTTGTTTTTCAGATCCGTGCTATATCCAAGATGGC
>MJUU01004864.1:24016-49929 GCA_002080025.1 Modiolus philippinarum | reverse complement strand
TTTTTCTCTACCCACGAAAATTGATACCCACGAAATTAAATGAATTCACAGTAGCTTGCAATGACGCCATGTCATTTTTAGCTCACCTGACCTAAAAGGCCATGTGAGCTTTTGCCATCACTTTGAGTCCGTCCGTCCGTCAACAATTTCAAAAATCGTCTGTGAAAACGCTCGGCCCATTGTAACCAAAAATCATCACCAGGGCATGCACTTTCAAAATTGTGTTCGATTCAAAAGGTGGGCAAATTCAACATTGTCAGATTTCAATAAAATTTTGTTTCCAAATAGATATTGATGTTGCGACTTCAAAACCGGTGTTGACCGCAATTTACAAAATGGCCGCCATAGAAAGGCGGGAAAATTCGACATTGTCCGATTTCAATAAAATTTGGTTTCCAAATAGATATTGATGTTCCGACTTCAAATTCGGTGTTGAAAATTGTTCGCTGATCAAAATGGCTGCCAAAAAAGGCTGGAAAATTAAATAATGTCCGATTTAAATAAAATTTTGTTTGCAAGTCAATATTGATGTAGCGACTTCAAAACCTGTGTTGAAAATTGTTAGTTGGATACCATTTTCAAATCGTCACCAAAAAAGGTTGGAATATTCAACGTTGCCCTTTTTCAATGGTTTCTGAATATGTATTGATGTTGCAAATTCAAAACTGATATTAAAAATTGTTCATTGACCGCCATTTTGAAAATGGCTGTCAAAAAAGGCGGGAAAATTCAACATTGTCCTATTTCAATGACATTTGGTTTCAAAATGGATATAGAAACGGGACGGAGAAAGGGGAGGTTTGGGTTCCCATAAACCGGTTTAACCCTACCGCTGGCTTTTGCTAGTGCCGGTACCAAGTCCGGCTGTCCCGAGTTCCTATCGTTGTTTACGTTTGTCTTTTGTATTTTTATTGTGGAATTTTTTTCTTGTACTGTTCCTATTTACTTTGTGGCATGTGGCTATGTTTTTCGGCCATTGTCGGCGTTTCCTGTTATCTTTTTTATTCAATTGATGTCCCTACTTCAAAACTGGTGGTGAAAATTGTTTGTTGACTGCCATTTCAACTGGCTGCCAAATAAATCGGGAAAATTCAACATTGTCTGATTTCAATGAAATTTGGTTCCCTAAAAGATATTGATGTCGTAACTCAAAAATATTGTGTTAAAAATGTTGTTGACGGCTATGATGTTTCAATTTTAAAACTGGTGTTGAAAGTGGTCATTAGCAATAATGTTTTTGTCAAGAAAGCCCAAAAATGAAATATAGTAAAACATGAACAGACTTCATATGCAGTGTAAGATTGGTGGTTCTGAGCTACCAAAGTTTGAGAGACTAAAGATCAACTGTATAACTTACAATGTTAGCTTGATTGTTGCCACTGAAAGCCAGGTGGGCGATACAGTCTCCTGTGAGTCTCTGATTATGTGACGCAATGCATGCCCTTTTTGGCAGTGCTAATTAACGTCATGCCTTTTTGTGCCGTACTTTGTGACGCCTTGCCCTTCTGAAACGTAAGATTTACTTTCCCGTCCACTTCATTTTTTACAGTTTAGTAGCTATTACTTTTCATGGTTTTTAATTTTGTGGTTTTATATTATCATAGGTAATAATTTTATAGCCTCTAGCAACATTACCAGGTCATTGATCTGTTGATTGTTTCCGGTCATCTGTTGATTGCATTACCTGTTGTCACCTGTCGGTATGTTCACCTATGCACGTGCCAACAATTTGTGACAAGTACAAGCCCTAGAGAGTATTAAGATAAACCAATAATTGATAATTTTGATCAACACATAATTTCATTAACAGACCTACCTGGCTAACACAATCAAATGGATACAATTGCGCAATTTAGATGTTAAGTTACTTCCCCTTTTCTATGTTTTTAAAAAACACTTATGGAGGCTAAAGACTGCTACTTTTTATTAAAAATCGTTTATTAATTCTTATAAAACTAAAGTCTTAATCTCTTTAAAGAAATTATATTGAAGCTTACCCAATAATATATAAATAATTGCAAACTAATTTTTGTTTTATTATCTATTGAGAAATAAAATACTTATATGAAACTTGGCTTTTCAAATAGAAAACAATGCAATAATTGCAAAATCTTTTCCCCGTGAGGAGATTGCTGAATATGACTTATCAAGATATTTAAATAACAAGATAGATTTGTGTACTCTCTAATTTTATTTCTGAATAGGAAAATCAATAAAAAAAATCCCAACCACACAACATGTATTAGATGCTTAACCACAACTAAATACCGTACAGTGCACCATCATGCACACCAAACCACCTCCCAACTAAATAATGTGGAATGACAAGAGAAATATTTTCCTCTTTATGCTTAAATTTTCCATTCTTAACCAAAATCAACAAAACTATTAAAAAGCAACTGTAAATCATTACAAGACTCAACAAGTAATGTTGTGTCTTCGGCATAGAGTAGTAAGAACAATTTAGTTATTTTTATTTTAAAAATCTTAAATCATACAACTAAAATTTAAAAAAGTAGCTCACCTTATCTCATTTATCCTCTTCGTGCCGATGGCACATAAGGTCCTGATACACTGCCTCCAGTTTATCCGGTCTCTTGCCGCCACACTTGCCTGTGTCCAAGTGTTTCATCCCAGTTGGTCTCTCTTATTCTGTTGTTCTCCTCCGGGTAGTTTTAGGCCGTCCGACTTTCCTTCTGCCCTCTGGATGCCATGTAAGGGCTGTTGTGCATATTCTCTTACTGTTGTCAAATCAGAGGATATCCCCAATCCATTTCCATTTTCTTCTCAGAAGAATTGTTGAACTGATGGTTGTTATTCTTGTTCTTTGATGTAATTCTTTTTTTTTGTTATTTTTTCAGGCCATCTGACTTTGAGTATACTTCTTGGGCATATGTTTTGAAATGTATCAAGCTTTTTCTTGTCTCGCTCTGTTGTTTTCCAGGTTTCACTTCCGTAGGTACGTACTGATATAACCAAGCTGTTAAACAGGCGTATCTTTGATTGAGTAGAAAATTTTGATGTTTTCCAAATCTTGTTAAAGTGCTTAATTGTTGTCTAGCTTTTTTAATCTGCTTTTGATATCTTGATCACATCCTACAAATGTACTTTTGATGTTACAATGCCCCCCTAGGTATGTGAAAGTCCCGACGTCTTCTAATTGTCGGTCGTCTATTTTTACAAAATCTTGTATGGAAGTATTCAGTCTCATTACTTTAGTTTTTCTGGTGTTTATTTTGAAGCCAACCTGTTTTGCATGTTAATGTAGTTTCTGAGTTTTCCTTTGAATCTCTTGGTACTTTGATGACAGAAGTGCTAGATCGTCTGCGAAATCTAAGTATTCATGTTTAGTTGTAAACGTCCAACTTATTCCAGTTGGTTCCCTGTCTGTTGTCTTCCTTATGATGTAGTCAATGACTATAAAGAATTGGAATCCGGACATCGTGCAGCCCTGTTTTACACCAGTTGTAACTCTAAACCACTCTGATTTTTCACCATCAACCAGTAACGAACACTGGAAAGTGTCATACAGTAGTTTTATCATTTTGATTAATTTTCCGGTATGCAACAGTGTTTCATAATGGACCATGGGCTGTCTCTATCTTTAAGTCTTCAAGTTTAGTTGCAAACTTCCACCTTATTCCAGTTGTTCCCTTTCTGTTGTCTTCTTCATGATGTAGTCGATGACTAGGAGGAATAGGAATCCAGACATCGTACAGCCCTGTTTTACACCAGTTGTAATTCTAAACCACTCTGGTTCTTCACCATCAACCAGTACCGAACACTTGAAAGTGTCATACAGTAGTTTTATCATTTTGATTAATTTTTCCGAATGCCACAGTGTTTCAGGATGGACCATAGGCTGTCTCTGTGAATTGAGTCGAATGCTTTTTCAAAATCGACATAGTTGATACAAAGGGGTGCATTCTATTCATTTCACTGTTCTAGTATGTTCCTCAGTGTAAAAAGTTATTCAGTGGTACTTCTTCTCCTTCCAAATCCCGCTTCTTCTTCTCGCAATTTGTCATCTATGACATTTTGTATTCTCTGAATGATTACTCTGGAGAAGATCTTACCTGGCACTGATAGTAGGGTGATGCCTCGGTAATTGTCGCATACTGGCTTGTTGCCTTTTTGGGATTTTGACTATTAATCATTTGCTCCAGTCGTCTGGTATTTTTCTTCATTCCAAATAGCTGTAAACAGTTTTTCAAGACAATTCACTGTTGTTGTCATGTCTGCCCTTAGAATTTCAGTTGTTATACCATCAATTCCTGCTCACTTTCCATTATTAAGCCTTTTCATTGCTTTAATTATTTCGTCTTTCTCTATGACTCCTGTGTTTATTTTTAAAAGTAGAGGGGAGAGATTTTAACTTGCGTTACTCCAGTTTTCCACTTAAAAACGAATATTATTCTATGGCAAGAGACATTCGAATGAAAGACCTTTTAATGAATAAAAATTATGAAAATAATATCACTACTTTGTGAAAGCAAAACATTTAAATCTTAAATTTTTAGTTCAGATATGGCAGAAGGTATAAGAAATTTGATAACTGTGTGCTATATGTATCCCTTTTAACTGAAATACAAATAAACTGGATATATGAAGTTGCCTTTTTCAAAAAGTATTTGTGGTATAATTTCTCCGGTTGAAATCATATTGTTCAGTATTAAGTGGCAACTAGTTTACATGGCAATACACTGAGCTATAGTTAAAGTATCTACATGAACACCAATTTGTGTAATTAACGACATTAAATAAATAGTCAATTCGGATTTAAAATTTAAACAGAATATCAGAACAACAACAATTTAATCAATTGATAAAGACATTAAAAAAGTAAAAATGGTAAATAAAAGAAAACAAGTCATTGAATTTTGATTGAAGCGAAGAGAAAAGGGTAAATGCAGATAATTGTGCAACCTATACGACTTCAGTAAAATAGCACATTTATCGAAAAAAGTGGTCTATTTGTGCATAGAGCCTAGCAATTTTGCACAGATCATAGATATGGTATTCCCCTAATCACCAGCTCTGGACGCGCCTTGTCAACTCAGACCAATCCAGACATATATTTATAAATGTTTGATTTAATGGTTGATTGATTGATTAGTTCGAGTACAACGTCCAGTGAACAATATTTTAGCTTTATCAGGACGAAATCAAAGTAATCAATTTTAAAAATGTAAGAAAAAATATGGAAGGGACAACAGGAGCAACGAGGTTTGATTGCCACTGGAAAAGGAGAGAAATGGGTAGGGGAAGTCCAGTGCATCTTCTCTCCTTAGAGAAATATAGAAAGAGTCTTAATACTGCATGTAGCGTGACGTTAATCTACAAGTTAACTACAATGGTTTCCAGTCAGGCTTTCCTTATTTAAACCTAACTACACCTCAAAAACAGGGCATTCACCTATCCACCAACTAGGGACACTACCCCCTAGCTCTTTAGTCGGAGCCCCCGAAAACCGGTCCAGGTGCCGGGAATTAATGTATGTGAGAAAAAAGTGCGGCAGATATTAAAACCAACCAACCGATAACTCGACGATTAAAAGTAAAGGCAATGAAAGATTTCTTCTTCAGTTTATATAAGGTTAACATATAAGCGTTTCGGTTTTCAATACACGAAGAGCTAGAGTTGGTTGATTGTAACAATGTTTGAAAACAAATCTAAATACATCAGCTCGATTGAGTACTGATAGTTTGAATCCAGTGAGTAATACCGGGTATTTCACTTATATCAGAACAAAAACAAGTGACAGAAAGGTTGATCAGACATCGGGACAACAAGTATTGCTTGCGTTTGCAAAAAGGACGTATGGGTATGACATGGAATTAAGCCTTCTGCCCCGCCTCAAATGCTTCAATGTTCCAAAAATTACTGAAGGGATCTTGCATGAAGCTTTGTGTTTTCTTTTCTAAAATAATTAGCACGCATATTTTTAGTTTTATAACTTGACAACCTCCACATAAACAGGGCATTCTTCTAGGCACCACACGGGTTACGCCTGATGCTCTATAGCTTGAGCTCTTGGAAGCGATTCAGGGACAATGAGACATCAAAATTAATCTAGAATCATCCACAGACAATTATGTACGCTATTTCCCCAAACGTATCTATAACAGAGGACATGGTACGGTAAGGGCTTTTTTGGTCCAGTAAGTTCCTCATTTTGGAAATTTTGTCAAACTTTATGGTTACTGGTTTATTGTGGATATTTTTTTCCATTTTTTTTTTCTTTTTTTTTTTTGGAAAAGGGGAGGGGGTCCTTGATTGAGACGAAAGTGGCAAGCCACGTGTACACTCAAAATATTTATATGTTAGTTGTAATTTACCATTTTACACAGTATATATAAAGATCGTTAGTGTACACATAGTTTTCCAATGCAAACATGCAAAAACGTCCCCAAAATCTACCATTTTCAGCCGCTTTTAAGAATTTCCCCTATTTATTCTTTGTTTAGTTGGGTCATTTAATTCAATCTGTTGAATTAATNGGGGGGGGGGGTCCTTGATTGAGACGGAAGTGGCCAGCCACGTGTACACTCAAAATATTTATATGTTAGTTGTAATTTACCATTTTACACAGTATATATAAAGATCGTTAGTTTTCAAATGCAAACATGCAAAAACGTCCCCAAAATCTACCATTTTCAGCCGCTTTTAAGAATTTCCCCTATTTATTCTTTGTTTAGTTGGGTCATTTAATTCAATCTGTTGAATTAATTCCCCAAAAACAAATGAATTGAGAAAAGTAGACATTATACATTTGAAAACCACCACAGATCTTTCTTTAACTTTTTTTTTTCAATTTTGGGGCAAAATCAGCTACAGTATCTTCTTATATTATGAATGTAATGATTCATGTCCTGTTTTTTTTTATCACCTCTTTCTTTAATGCGAAAAAACTTTTACTTAAATACTTCTGTGGCTGTAATGTACCTTAATTTAAAGCTGTATTATGTCAATTGACCTATGGCTACTTTATATTAATTAGCCATGCCAAAATAACATTAGCAATATGAGTATCAATGGTACAATTCTACACTATTGAAAATTTTATTTCTTAAATCCATCATCTAAGCAAGCGATAATTTTATCTTTTAAAAAGAATACAAATAGTTGACAGATTCTTTTCGTTTTCCTTCCGGTAAGTAGTAGCCAAACTATACTATGACAAATTAACAAATTAGATAATTTAAACAAGAAAAGTCAAGCAAGGTTAGATGTTTAATGGCGACAATGAAAGGAATGCAATTGGAAAGTTCGGAATTTCACCTTGAGTGCTTAATGATATAGTATTTTTCTTCAAATCTGCTACCTACAAATTTTGAGACTGATCATAATTATTCAGATATCTTGCAGATTGCCTTATTGGCTTAATTTAATCCTCTAATGAGTCTGCTCTTTTTGGATTGTTTGATTAATTGTAAGTTTAGAGGCTTTACGTCCATTGAGAAATATTGGAGCTTGATAGTATGTAGTTCACTTCAAAATTTCATCAGCAAGAAGTCATAACGGAATAACCGGAGAACAAGTATTCATATCCAATGGAAAAAAGGAAGAAATTGGTATGGACAGGAAATTTAGCCTTCTGAATGTCCCCAAGTAATTAATTTTTTGTGTCGAAATATTGATCAATTGTGTGATTAGTTGATTAGATAAGATTATAACGTCCGTTGGGCATACTTCAGCAATATCAATGCAAATATGAATTAATGAATTTAAAACCCAAAATCAGAATTTATAGTAAAAGAACAGAAAAACAGAGGTGGAAGGACAATGACAATGCGTTTTCAATGGCACTAAAATAATGAAACGGAATGGTTAAGGCTAGAAAATTATGCCTCTTACACTAACTGAAACTGAGGCAATATATATCTCTACGCCCTCAATGAGTCTACTCTTGTAATGGAATAAAGAATGGGGTCTCAAGATTGCGTGTATACACAAAATGGCTATAATAGCTGTTTGCCAGGTTTTTCGTTTAACGACCTGACTACCCTGCCTGGACAATGAATTGTTCTAACCAAAAGGTAGAGACGCCTCCGGTCAGCTCTGTGATGTACGATACCCTTGAACCAATTCTGGAAATCAAAAAGAAATCATGGCGGAAAGGGTAACCGGTGAAACGAGTTTTAATTGCCTCTGAAGAAGTGGAAAAAGGAGAGACAGGGTATTAAGTATTCTACTTCTGTTTCTAGAAAGGTTCTATCAGTAGTAGCGTTTCTTCACAAGGGTTTTCCACAAAGGGTGGTGACCAGGCTATGATGTACATATAGGAAATTCCTTTATCTTCTTCCTCAAGACACGCCAAATCTGACCTATAAACGGAGCCGTTGTATTTAATCCAATTACAGAGAATCACATAAGAAGGGAATGACAAAATGCTAAACAAAAGGTTTAAGGTAATTGTACAGTTAAAATCTTATATGCATATCCTAAAAACAATAAAAAGTTAACCTTAAAGTTAAGGAACATTTTTGGACAGCTATGTAGGAATTAAAGCATTCAATTTTGTTGGGGACAAAACTCATTTTTGTTAATACAAAATGTTGGTACATTGTATGAAACCTCCGAATTGTTGACTAATTGTCCTTAACATCAGGTGACAATTGTAATTAGATATCCATTATGTAAGCGACAGACAAACAGATTATCAAATGTCAATTACAATTAGTTAAAACATGTCATAACTTAGAAATGTGGCTTACCCCTTTTTTGTTATTTTGACAGGGGTTCCATATAATTCCAAATTTGAATTTGTTCCTCAAAAGCGTCATTTGTCATTCGCCTCGGAAGAAGAAAGATCAAAAACTCATTACAGTTAAATTGCTTATTGTTTTAGGCCCTTGATCCGGAATCTTTGTTATTTTGACAGGGGTTCCATATAATTCCAAATTTGAATTTGTTCCTCAAAAGCGTCATTTGTCATTCGCCTCGGAAGAAGAAAGATCAAAAACTCATTACAGTTAAATTGCTTATTGTTTTAGGCCCTTGATCCGGAATCTGTAGTTCTAAAGTGGTGCCGACTGTTAAGGTAGATAGACAGTAATATTCATATCCATGAGATTTTGTTCTAAGTCTGCACAATTGAAGAACCAATCCTACTTACCCGAAATCTACAATAAAATGTACGGGTCACCATGCTTGCTTTTTCTAGAATTGAGATCAAAGCTTTGCGGGGTAGTCAGGTCATAATACGGAAAGCCTGACCGCGAACCATTGTAGCCAAACTGTGTGGAGAAACGCCACGCTCCATGCAGTATAAAGACCCCTTCTATATTTCTCTAAAGAGAGCAGACGCACTGGGTGTCGTATAGAAGGCTAAATTTCCTGCCCCTACCCATTTCTCCCCTTTTCCAGTGGCAATCAAAAGTNACTCATTACAGTTAAATTGCTTATTGTTTTAGGCCCTTGATCCGTTATCTGTAGTCCTAAAGTGGTGCTGACTGTTAAGGTAGATAGACAGTAATATTCATATCCATGAGATTTTGTTCTAAGTCTGCACAATTGAAGAACGAATCCTACTTACCCGAAATCTACAATAAAATGTACGGGTCACCATGCTTGCTTTTTCTAGAATTGAGATCAAAGTTTGCTCATTTTTATCGATTTTTTTCACCTTAATTTACATAGAATGCACGGGGAAAATATGGCAAGGCAATTTTCAGCTTTATAGTATGTACGTTCAATCAATGATAATTTGATGCATTTTTGTGAGCAGACAGTTTATGATGTAATTTATTGGTTACAATAATAAAATGTATATGTCACCATGCTTTTAACGGAGATATTTTATAAAGTTTCAAGATTTAACATTGTGTACGGGAAAGGGGAGTTAATTCGCGGCAAACTAAACGAAATATGACGTTTCACATCTGTCATTCAATTATGACGTCACAAAGGAAAAGCCGTCAAATTACTGTTCCGGCCCGAAAATCAAACCTGCTCCATATCCGACTCTCTTTTTTCTAATGCGCGATTGAATTGCGCAGCGAAACAGTGTCTATCTACCTCAACAGTCAGAGAAAAATGATAAGCAGCTAATATCAGACAGCCAAATCAGCAACTCTGGCAACTGATTGATCCAGATAGCACCAACGCATGTCAAGAAGATACAATTTCAGAATCCAGGACACCATTTATACTGAAGAAATGCCACAGGAAACAGAAGGACCAATCCAGGTGAGCAAGAAAATAAGGAAAAAAGGCTCCCTCCACCACCTCCTGGAAGTTCTGGGACATCCACTTCAGAAGGAACTCAAATAATAACTCAATGTTCTTTAAGTGCACATCCTGGGTTGCACCGTAATTACAACGTGCACTTAACCAAGTTGGGTGGAAAGAAAATGCAGCAGAATGATGGACTATGTTTATAGCCTTTATCCCATTATATGTGGCAGAAGCTTACGTACTTGTGACTGCCATTTAATTTATGTGGAGTCACGTGACAAAATAATGGTTCCTAACTTATAAAATGACAATAAAAGGACATCGGACACGATAAAAATGTATTCCTTGACAGATTTAGACAAATCATAAATAAGGTCAAAATTCGCAGACTTTTATTTATTAGCAAGTGAAAGCTATGGCGAATTCATCGACAGAGCTTCTGGATTTAACAGTGGGCAATCAGAATCACTGCAAAAGAAACAGGATGCCGTACTAACGCGAGTTTTCTTCAATAATTCCTCGCAGACCAAAAACTATGCAGTAGCTTAAGAGAAGTATATCCTATAGCCAAAATGACTATAGAATATCCTGTAAGCCGCAAGCAAATGTATTGGTTACAATTACTAACGCCGTTACTGCAGCCGAACTTTGCTGAACACAATGAGGTCAAGACTGGACACAACAGTTTTAGTCGTTGGACTATGAGAACATTATAGCATGCGATATAATGGACAGAAGCAGCAAACCCAGTACCAGTATAAAAAATTGGGAGACCTGCAGCTTTAAGACATGATTCAAACAATTGATTGATTTGTTAGAGTTTAACGTCCAGTGAGCAATTTAACACTATATTAGGACGAGAACAATTTAATCAATTCAAGAAGTATTAGTAAAAGAAGAAAAAACAATAGTGAAAGGGATAATTGGGACGACGAATTTGATTGCCACTGGAAAAATGGAGAAATGGGTAGGGGCACCAAATTTAACCTTCTATACGAGTCCAAGTGACTCTGCTCTCTTTAGACAATATAGAAGGGGTCTTTCTACAGCATGGGGCGTGGCGGTTCTCCACACAGTGGTTCGAAGTCTGGCTTATTCGTATTATGATCTGTAATAAGTCAGCTGTTTTTACATCCAACTTCTTTCCCGTAAGATGATTATCAACCAATTGACATTTTAAGTATCATTGTAGTGGATAACAATCATGTACAAGTTTTAAGCAATTACAATAGGATGTAAGAAATTTCACACCACAGATCATGCATTCCATCATTTACTGATTTTACTTGTAGATTTAAAAAAAACAACAAAAGAGCAAATTTTAATTTTGACGGTGATTCACTTGAAATGGAAGAAAACAAAATACTTAGTATCGTAACATCAAGTAAGCTGAATACAAATTAGGGATTAGAATACATTTCTCAAAATGTAATCGACTACATGTAACTGGTTGAGTATTTTGAGTTTTACGTCCAATGAATAATATTTCAGCTTTATCGGGACGAGAAAAGTTAATCAATTTAAAATACTATAAATAAAAGAAGAAAGAAATAGAGGTTGAAGGTGCAAGTTTGGCAATAATTTTTATTGCCAGTGGAAAAGGGGAGAAATAAGAAGGGCCAAGGAAATTACACTGTCTATACTGCATGGAGTGTGCCCATTCTCAACAGTTCGTTTACAATAGTTCGCGGCCATGTTTTTTTGTATTATGACATGAATACACTGCTTCCCCTATCCACCATCTTAGGACCCGTCCAACAGTTCTGTAGACGGAGCCATAGAAAACCGATGCAGGAGCAAGCAAACTGTAATCGCGTTGCTACGTGTCACCAAAAAAAATATTCAACAGTACTTTTAGAGCTTGATTTTGATCAAGAGTACTTATTATGGTTATATTTTGATATTGTACTTCTTGATTAAGCTTATTAAATCCCACTTAAATAAATGTAAAATAAATATCGATTGATTGATTGACTAGTTAGAGTTTAACGTCCAATGAGCAATATTTCAGCTATATCAGGACGAGAACAAGTTAATCAATTCAAAACAAATTGTAAGTAAAAGAAGAAAGAATTAAAGGTGGAAGGGACAACCGGGGCAACGACTTTTGATTGCCACTGGAAAAGGGGAGAAATGGGTAGNTTAGAGCTTGATTTTGATCAAGAGTACTTATTATGGTTATATTTTGATATTGTACTTCTTGATTAAGCTTATTAAATCCCACTAAAATAAATGTAAAATAAATATCGAACACGACGCTTACTTAAGATCGCGTAGCTACGTGTCACCAAAAAAAATTGTTCAACAGTACTTTTAGCGCTTGATTTTGATCAAGAGTACTTATTTTGGTTAAATTTTGATATTGTACTTCTTGATTAAGTTTATTAAATCCCACTGAAATAAATGTAAAATAAATATCGAACACGACTCTTACTAAAGTTGTATTAGTTACTTCAAATGAAATTATAAATCTTGTTGATAATTCTACTTAAATTTATACATTACCAGCCCATGAGAGTATTGAACAACCCGACCTTGAATTTGACTTGTCTGATTCTGACCTATATGATTAAGAAAAAGTGAAGTTACACCACCCTTTGAAACAAAAAAGGGCAGCATTTGCTACAAACTTAAAACTTAAGGGGGGTTTACACAGTCTTTCAAGTCAGTCTTACAAAATCGTGCATAGCTCTGTCCTTAGCAGAATTTTGGCTTTTCTATTTAGATCTTTTTGGTTATTTGTTCAGTGTCAGCTTTTACACTTTTTTCGGTTAATGGACTTCCAAATGGTTTGGTTTGATTTGCACAAATGAGACATAAGTTGTCGAAATGCGCATATGCAGAGAATAAATTAACAGTAACTTCGGTATTTTTGTTATTTGTTATACATGTCATGCATATTTACACTACATAACAAAGTTATGCTTTTCAAATACTTTATACCGTTTGCTACATAAGATGTAGACCAAAAGAATTAATTGGTGTTTTAAGTGCATGGTTTTAATTGGTCTTTAAGCAGTACAAAAAAAATATATTTGAGGAAAATGGTCAAAACCTGGTTTCAAAGTTGCACAAAAGGGAGCAGCTCCAAATGTTTGGGTAAAGAATTGCGAGACAATGATCCTCATCACTTCAAGTACTTTCAAATATTTCAGACTATCACTCTTTCAGAAGGATACAAATATGTTCATCTCTGATTGAAATAGTGAAAATGCCACGACTTGAATAGAACATGTTGTAATCGGCATGTCAGTAATACATATTACTCTGACTTGAGCTGTTTACATGACATTATTTGTTATGATTGTCAAGTAATGCTTGTAAAATAATACCGTTTAAATCCCACTTTATCAGAACTTGGTAAAACAGAAACATACAAACATAGAATTGTAACAATACATAGAACTCGCCCTGTTTGACAGGTTCCATATAAAACAACCCCTACTTTAAGAAAAGATATTTAGACTTGGGCTTCAGAATTTAAAGATGATGGTTTTATAGAGGAATCAAATTCTGAATGGTGTTCTCTAGTTGTCAGGGTTAAAACAAAAGGAGGCTGGGGTTTATTCAGGGGCCATAAATCAATAACCAATTCAAATGGATTTACCATCTTAATTCTTGAGACCTTGAGTGAAGCTACAAATATTGATTTAGAATTTTCCTTCCGATAGATCCCCTTATATGAAGAGTCAAAACTTACGACTGCATATGTTACACAGTCCGGTGGAGGCGTCTCGGTTGTGGCTTAATGAATGCCTCAATTATATCTCAGTGATTGATGCCCAAAGTTCTCGGGGGCCTTAATTATAAATCTCTTTCATATAACATTGATCACATTTTTATTATGCCCCCAGATCCAGGATCGGGGGCATATTGTTTTTGTCCTGTCTGTTTGTCCGTTTGTTTGTCTGTGCGTCCGATACTTTAACCTTGGCCATAACTTTTGAACCATATAAGGTAGACTTTTCATACTTGGCGAGTGTATAGGTCTAGTCAAGAGGAACATAAATATGCAAAAAAAATTAGGTCAGGTCAAAGGTCAAGGTCAAAGAGGTCAAAAAGAGGTGAAATTGGTTGTTTTCACATATTTGGCTGTAGAATCCTTATTATTTATCCTATTGAGACGGGGTTTGTTTTATGTTATTGCTAATAAAATTGGCAACTGCATTTTGTCAACGGATTGAGGCAACATTTACCGTTTTTGAGAAACAAGAGGCCCAACGGGGACAAACGGAAAAAAACTAAATTTTTAAATAACCTTGGCTATAACTTTTGAACTATGTAAGGTAGACTTTTTATACTTGGCAAGTGTATAGGTCTAGCCAAGAGGAACATAAATATGCAAGAAAAATTTAGGTCGGGTCAAAGGTCAAGGTCACAGAGGTCATAAGGGATGAAATTGGCTGTTTTCACATATTTGGCTGTAGAATCCTTATTATTTATCCAATCGAGACAGGGTTTGTTTTATGTTATTGCTAATAAAATTGAGCAACTGCAGTATGTCAACAGATTTGGTGTAGTATTTACCGTTTTTGAGAAACGAGAAGCCCATAAGTGACAAACGGGAAAAAAATTATTTTTTAAATTTTTTGTCGGATCTTGATGCAGCATTTTTCTGTAGATTTCTGATCGCATGTTTAACAAGTTAAACCATTTCAATAAACAAGAGGCCCAAAGGGGCTCCATCTGTTAGGGTTGAATTGTTTTGTTTTGTTTTTTATTTTTTATTTTTTTTTTTGTGGAAATAAACAACTTTTGAACTATGTAAGATAGACGTTTAATACTTGGCAAGTGTATAGGTCTTGTCAAGAGGAACATAAATATGCAAAAACGTTAGGTCAAAGGTCAAGGTCACAGAGGTCAAAAAGGGGCAGAATTGGGTATTTTCATTTAATTTACTGATGAATCTGGGGGCATATGTAGTGTTTCAAAAACACATCTTGCTTTTTTTTTAATTTTTAAATGGTTTACATCAAATTTTAAAAAGATTAAATGAAGCAAATCTCCGCTTTGGACCCACAAAATGCAATTTTGCTGTTATGTAAGTGAATTGTTTAGGTTACAGAATGTCTACAACTGGGGTGCGAGTTGAACCAGAAAAAGAGTGAATTTCCTTTCCATAAACTGAGCAAAAAGTACTTTTTATCTGGAATGACATACATTTTGTATTTTATCGTCGCTATATTTCTGCTCAAATTCGGTCTCATACTGACCCTCATAGACCTTATCTCCTTACTTATGATGCATCAGATTATACTATCGGTTATGTTTTTGGTCATGTTATTGCATATAGTGGCAAGATCTTGGGTGGTGCTAAGAAGAATTACTTTACATCGAAATACAGTGTATGGCTCTTGTAAGATGCATAGAAGCAAACTGTCCTTATTTTGCCAATACACACTTTACAGTAGTGACAAATTACAGTGCACTGACCTTTCTAAAATTGCAAAGTTATCCAGGGGGTCAGAAAGGGGTGAGATTTAAAATATCAGGATTTCAATTATGATGTTGTTCATCAGTCACGTTACTATTCTATCTCCGATGCTATTCTATATCACTTTTATTGAAGATGATGCAGTAGGCTGCCCAAAGAATTAACAATATTAAATAAATTGCTTTGCCTTCTTATTTACGTGAAGAAGTCTTTCATTCATATTATGACGCTTTATTAGAAGGAAATTACTTTGTTATTGAAAAACTGTAGTCAGCAATGTTAGAAAATTATTAGTGGCCAAAAATGAATGTGGACACAATAAAATACATCACTTCCAGTGATAGATGTCATCGTTCAAAACAAAATTAAAACCCAGACAACTTCCTATTAACACAAATGCCCCTGGTAAGCAGGTTTTATCGTTGGCACGTTGATCTAAAACAAAAAAAAAATGGTTATGAGCATATACTGGTAGTTGTTGACTCCTTTACTAAATGTACTGAGGTTTCGCTTTTAAAATTCACACAGCAAAAAAGTCAGTTTTCAACGCTCAGAAGTGTTTGCTCGTTTTGTTGCACAAAATTTTATTTACTTGTAGAGCTCAATCATTCGTTGAAAAAGTATTGAAACTATTTGTTAAGTGTTTCAGATCAAACAACATCATTTCAGCTCCTATCTAGAAGACACAAATCAGTAGAACGTCAAAATATCACTTTAGTATCACTTTTATCACTTCCAAACATTTAGATTTTATCTGCACTGATGAGACATAATTTGTCGAAATGCGCATATGCAGAAAGTAAATTCACAGTAACTTCGGTATTTAGTTATTTAGCAATCTGTATCACTATATATTGCAGTAAGTACCAATCAAATTGGAATGCCCTTATATATTATAGCTGTCGATCCAAAAATGTATATTTTAAGCTTTTTGTAAGATTTTAAGGTTGCGCAAGCAATTGCTAAAAGTAGGAACGGACAACTTAAAGACAATGATAAAGAAAAACAGGACCTCTAATCAAATATTCAAGACAATTCAACTAACGATCAAATCATTTTGAAGGTAAATAAAATATAAAAAAAATTGCTCGCGTTTTGCACATCAAATCATATTGGTCAAAGTTACTATTATATTTACAAGCTAAAACATATTTAAACTAGAGGCTCAGGGACTGAGCCTGAATCGCTTACCTAACAAAATGCTTCTTATATAAGCCATATCTATGCTAATGACAAAAACTGATTTTTTTAACCTTAGGGTCTAATGTTTACCTATAGTTCCATAAAAATTCCAATTCAATTTTGTTAAATATGCTTCAATAATTTCATAGAAGAATACTAAAATGATCAATTTCCCATAGGGTCAAATGTGAGTCTATATTCCAAACAGGCGGCATGATCAGAACGTAATGAGAATTCTTTGCATAGAACCTTCCATACATCGTTTGTGTAAAGTTTGATTGAATTTGCTTCAGTGGTTTCAGAAAAGAAATTGAAAATGTAATTTTTCCCATAGGGTCCAATATTATACCTTAGTTCTGCATTGGTGGCCATGTTTTATGTAGGGAGAACATTCGATTTAAATTCAGATAAGTGAACCTGAAAGAATTCATCAAAATGACCATAACGAACAAGCAGATATACGATTCCCACATGGAAAATAACCAAGAGGGGATGGAAAAATATAATTACTCGATCTTGGTAGCCTGATTCAGATTTTGAACTAGATTTCACTCCAAAAAAGGAGCCTGTCGTAGGTCGTACTTCAGTGGGAATAATAAGGAAAAACAACATATTTTAATAGAAAATATTTAAATGTCAGCTTTGTGTCATGCAAGTGAGTGGTATGTGCTTTAAAATTAATGACAGGATTCGAGATACAAAGACACTGTCTCATAATTTATGTACAAGTCAAGTAACGCAAGTAAAGTTTAATCGCACTCAAAACATTCAAAGCCGACAAAATCGCACAAAACAATTCAAACACTTGTCATTTGAAATGGTACGGAGATGATGTCCATGAATTTGATTATTACGCAAAAGTTTCGTGTGTGTTAGTCAAATATTAAGCAGCTGTTCCGTTGATTTTAGTGCAAGAATGTATTATGTGTCGACAAATTCCTTCATCCAACAAAACACTTATAACTTTTATTTAAATATGTTGTAGGACAATTCTCGCAGAATACCAGCAGATATTGCGGGGGGAGCATATATGCTTAGGAGGGGGGAGTTTTTGGCAATTTTTGCATGGTTGTCTGAAGAAAAGTTAAGTTTGCACACTATTCAAACGTAATAATGTAAAAATGATATATACCACTGAACCCAGCAATAAACACGCTACACGATGGTCAATAGAATAAAGATCCACACACTATAGTTTCTTATAACACTTCGATTGATTGATTGATTAATGTTTTGCGCCAACGTCAGCAATATTTCAGCTATATTGTGGCGAGAATTGTTAAGTTATTTGAACAATTATAATAAATATATAAAATATCAATATAAACCATTAATGCTTTATACAAGTAAAACAAGAGTGTAAAATATAAAAAATATAAAATATAAAAAACATTATAGGAGAAATGACAAACTGTTACAATATTACAACTATAAATTAAATCCATTTAAATCTTACTAAATAAATTGATTGCTTTTAAAAATTGAACGATTTTATCGCCAGCGACATTTGTAAATAGGTCTTTTAGACAATCAGCTGAATAAAAATCACGCCTGATATCGGCCACATCTACACATTCAATTAAAACATGTTGAATTGTATAAGGACAATTGCATGGAAAACATTCAGGTCGATCATCACTGCTGAGGATAAAACTATGTGTTGTTCTAGTATGTCCAATACGACATCGGGTCAACACTACCTGTTCCCTACAGTTTTTACCACAGGAACCGACTTGTTTACCGACCTCTGACTGTATTCCATGCAGTTTATTATTTACTTCCAGATCCCATTTGGCCTGCCATAACCTTAAAATGTATTTAACGATTAAAGGCTTCATGTCAGTGTACGGTACTGGACAATCCGCCATCTCGTCATCTATTGCATCCTTGGCTTCCTGTTCAGCAACCGTGTTTCCATAGATCCCAACATGACTAGGGATCCAAAATGACTTTTTTGCCTAATGCTACAAGTGAATTCGGCTATTTTCAAAATAATTGGGTGTTTTGTTTTTCGACTTTCAATTCCCAATAGGCAAGAAAGTGAATCGGAACAAATCATGAATTTATTTGATCGCGATATGCTACAAATTTAAGTGCTGAGTAAATAGCGTTAGCCTCAGCAGTAAATATGGAACTAGAGGATGGTAATCGGCGAGTTGCTGCACGATCTCCAAAAACGGCTGCAGAAGCCACTCTGTCTCCATCCTTAGAGCCATCTGTGTAAATTTGCAAGTATTCAGGATGTTCAGATTTAATTCTTACAAAGTCCTGCTCGATAACCAGAGGATTGGTATCAACCTTTTTGTGTTTGCGTAGTTCAAAATTAAATGTTGGTTTTGGGTTCAGCCATGGAGGTTTTTTGGGAGTTTCTATAGGAGCTATTTCATCCAGATTTATATTAGCAGATTCAAGGTGTGGTTTGATTCGAAGACCAAAAGGTTTTATAAGGTTTGGGCGTTTTTCGTAGTCAGCTTTGTGAAGAGGTTTGAAAACACAGTTGTGAGAAGGATTAGAAGGATACGCTTTAAGCTTGGTGGTGAATGGTATCTAGTAATTTAATGTATGATTTACGGACGGAACCGTAAATAAAACATCCATAATCTAGTTTTGACCGAATCAACGATCGATATAAATTTAATAAAACGGTGCTATCCGCACCCCAATCGGTACTCGACACAACTTTTAAAATATCTAATGCCTTTAGACATTTGTTTTTTAGCATTCTGATATGGGGAAGAAATGAAAGTTTACTATCAAAAATTAAACCAAGGAACTTGGCCTCTTTAACAATAGTTATAGGGTTATTGTATAGTTTAAGCTCTGGGTCTGGGTGCATTTTCCGCTTACAGCAGAAATGCATCCCCACTGTTTTGGAGCTTGAAAATTTAAAACCATTTTCAACTGCCTATTTTTCGATTCTGCTTAGACATAATTGCAATTGGCGTTCTATGTTATTCATGTTTTTGCCACGATAGCAAATCAGAAAATCATCTACGTAAAGAGATCCATCTATGTTATCTTTTAAAACCTGGGCCAAACTATTTATTTTGATACTAAATAGTGTGACAGAGAGGTTGCTTCCTTGCGGAACACCCATCTCTTGTTCAAACGAGGCAGAGAATGTAGAGTTGACTCTAACATTGAATTCACGATCCTTAAGAAAATTGTCAATAAAATTTGGTAAACTTCCTCTCAACCCAATATCAAAAAGATCTTTTAAAATGCCATATTTCCATGTTGTGTCATATGCTTTTTCGATATCGAAAAAGATGGACACTGCATGTTCTTTCTTTAAAAATGCATTTCTGATAAATGTTTCGAATCGAACTAAATGGTCTATTGTTGTACGACCTTGTGGAAATCCATTTTGGATGTTCGACAGAAGATTGTTCGATTCGAGATACCAAACAAGACGGTTGTTTATCATCCGTCCCATTGTCTTACAGACGCAACTAGTTAATGCTAGTGGTCTGTAATTAGATGGTTCGGAATGATCTTTACCCGGTTTTGGAATAGGTACTATAGTTGCTTGTTTCCACATAGGTGGTAGTTTCCCCTTTTCCCAAATTTTATTAAAAAGGTTTAAAAGAATTTCCAGAGTTGATAAAGGGAGATGATTTAGGAGTTGATAATGGATATCGTCAGGACCACATGCCGTGTCATGTGCCTTATCCAAAGATTGTTTCAGTTCATCCATAGAAAATAATCTGTTGTATTCCTCTGTATTTTTAGATTTAATGTTAAGTTTGTTTCGTTCTTTTTGTACTTTAATTCTCTGGAATGTAGATCATAGATTTTTAGAAGAAGTATGTTTCTCAAATGTTTCTCCAATTTTATTTGCAATATCTTTTTCAGATGTTAAAATATCGTGTCCGTTTTTGATGTGATGGACTTTAGCTTTTCTATTTTTACCCTTGATTTTTTGTACCATATTCCACACTTTGTTCATAGGGGTATGACAATTTAATTTTGAAACAAAGTAACGCCAAGAAGTGCGTCTTCTCTGTTTCAAGGTTCTTCCAGCTTTTGCACGAAAAACGCGAAAATTGCCAAGATTGTCCGTCGTTGGATGTTTATTGAAAAGTTGCTCTGCCTTTTTACGATTTCTCAGAGCATCATCACAGTCATCGTCAAACCAAGGTTTCCCAGGATATTTTGCGGCTTGCCGAGGTTTTCGGTACAGATTTATCTGCAATGGAAAGTATTTTTTCACTGAAAAGACCTAAGGGATCGAGAACATCTTCAAACAATTCAGATTTCAATTCTTCTCTACATAAATTTTCATAGAGATACCAATCAGCTTTATCAAATTTAAAGCGCTGTGGCTTTTCACCAGTAGTAGAATAAAGATGTTGATTGATTGATTGAATATTGTTTAACGTCTACTCAGCAATATTTCAGCTATATCAAAACGAGAACAAGTTTGTTGATAAATAATCACTTTGGGGTGTGGAAATGGCCATGGGACGGGAAATTCTGACTGCCACTGGAAAAGTAGGGTGAAATCGTCAAGGGCGGGGAATTTAGCCTTGTAGCCGATCACCTACGGACCACCCCAAAAAGAGCTTGCTACAAGGGTTCTTTAACGTGCAGGAAGCGTGGCATTTCTTCCAACACGTGGACCTGAGTTTACATCCCATCCGAAAGATGGGTTGTGTATTTATTAATCCCGCACAACCACGGAATGGGTCCTATTTCTATATCCCGGGACCCTCGGGGTCAGCCTCCGTTTAGGAGGGGTCACACCCCGCAAGCCGGAGATACTGGGTCCTATTTCTATATTCCGGGGTTCCCTCGGGGTCCTCTGTTAGGATGGCGCATACTCCAAGCTCAGAGGATGCTGCGGGCCTATTCTTCAGCCGGGACCGCGCACGGCGGTAAAGATGTTGAAGAATGATGGGAAAGTGATCACTACTACATAAGTCGTCGTGTACTTTCCATGAGAAGTCCAACAGTAAGGATGGGTCAGTTATAGTTAGGTCTATAGCTGAGTAAGCCCCATTTCCGGGATGTAAATAAGTGTGTGAACCGTCATTAAAGATCCATAAACCTTCCTGCGGCATTATTTCTTCCATCTTTTTACCTCTGTCATTCAAAGCAGAACTGCCCCATAATGGATTGTGAGCATTAAAATCACCCATTATTATAAATGGGGCGGACAGTTGGTTGGTCAAGTTTTTAAGTTGACTAGGACTTGGGTTGTAATTAGGTGGTAAATATACAGAACATAATGTGATCGTTTTATCCAAAGAAATTCTCCCTGCAACAGCCTGAAGATCCGTATTTAGATCAACAGTACTGTGGACAATATCGTTGTTGACGAGAATGGTTGAGCCGCCAGCAGCTCGTTCATTCTCAGGTACATAAGTGCTGTAGAGGGAGTAGTTCTTTACATTCAACGTATCACTTTTCTTCAGGTGTGTTTCCTGTGTGGTTCCTGAAGACAAAATGCCGCGGGATTAAAGTTTTGAATTAATAAACTAATTTCAAAAAAATTAATCTTAAAACCTCGGCAATTCCATTGAATTATATTGTTCATTTTAGTCGTATAGGTGAGATATTTCCCTTTCGGGAAACTGAAGGATGACGAGACGATGATCCACTAACTTTCGATGTTGTTATCCGGTTCGGATGTATCCATGTGGGAATCTAATTGTCCCTAAATGCTAACATCCCACCACGGTTTTTGGCATGGACCGGACGTTTTAGATGTGCCAGTGTCTTCGTCCGAAGACAGGCTTTCAAATCTGTTAGAAGTGCTAATAGCCTATTTGGACTTCTCGAGTCTACTCTGTCTGTGGCTATTTGCACTTCTAGGTGTTTTTTTTATTTTCTGCAGTAGTCGAACATTCTGCAGATTTCTGTTCTTTCGTTGTAGCAATTTTAGAGCCAGTTTTCAAATTTGTGTTTTTAGATGATGATTGAACTTTGGAAGGAGATTTG
The DNA here is from genome assembly GCA_002080025.1 of Modiolus philippinarum. Taxonomy (NCBI): domain Eukaryota; kingdom Metazoa; phylum Mollusca; class Bivalvia; order Mytilida; family Modiolidae; genus Modiolus; species Modiolus philippinarum. The sequence goes on along the minus strand of MJUU01004864.1, from coordinate 27,191 downwards.
GACAAAGATTGTGTTGATTGCAATGATTGTGTTGATTTGCTGGAAATTGAAGCTTTTTTTTAATTTTGATGGAGTGATGATTTTTTTCTTTCGGTACAGTTTCTACAGTTAATGGTCTTGGGATTTGTGTGTCAATTGGCCCGGTATAATTTGTTTGGGTCTGAACATGCGAGAAAGAGTTCGGTTTTTTAAGTTTGTCTGCATATGAGGATGTTGCTGTTGAAGATGTTTTTGATAAGGAAATTTGTTGACTTGCGTCTTTGTACAAAATGTTTTTCTCTGTTTTAAGTTTTAAAATTTCCTTTTCCATGGTATAAAGTGGACAATCCCGTGAGGAAGCCATATGCGCGTCGCCGCAGTTTGCACATTTCTGTGCATTACCACACTCGGTGCCCTGGTGTCCCTCCTCTCCACATTTAAAACATTTCAACTCTCCCCTACATTGTTTGGTGCCATGACCAAACTTTTTGCAAGTGAAACATCTAACAGGGTTTGGTATGAATTTGTCCACCTTTATACCAAAGGGGCCAATTTTCAATGATGTTGGAGGAATTGAACTGATGAAAGTCAATAGAAAAGTATTAAGTTTAACAGCGCTTCCTGATTTTTTCGAAATAAATCTTTATACTTTTGTGACGCCTTGTGATGATAATTCGTCACAAATTTTCCTCATCGCTAACATCTGAAAGATACTGACTTCTGTCTCTCATAATACCACGACTGCTATTAAGAGTTGTGTGGGGAGATGCCGAAACTTTGAATTCTAAAATTTTAGTCATTTTTAGTAAATTTTCACTCTGAGTTTTGGAAGAAGCTTCAATTAGTAAGTCACCTGATCGCATTCTGGAGACGTTTTTACTGTTCCAGCAATGCTTTGGATGGTCTTTTGGATAGCAAATGGATTTATTTTTTATATTTGCTTATCAGATGATCTAGTCAACACAATATATTTTGTCCAACTGTTATCTTCAACTTCTGGAATAGAATTGTCTAGTTTTCTTTTTCTATTTGGAACTGGTTGGTTTTGGGGAGTTTGTTTTGCCATGTAGTAAGAAAGGCGATTTAACCATCTTTGTCACGCACCCACCACGGAGTGCCAATAGGGGCGATACTTTGATTCTAGGGATCTCCGCCAGAAAGTATCAAGTGTTCCAAAGATGGTATACTCAAGTGGAGCGTAACCATCAGGCACTGATGGAAAGCGTACTACTTGATTGACCCATGAGCCACCGCCTTCTCCAATACCTCCTGCACTGTATTGATGGTTTAAATCACCACAAAAATGTTACACTTGTTAACTTAATCTCAAGTTGGAAAGATATATTAAAGGGCTTGGCGTGACCAGCCGATTGATCGGACCGGGCCAATCCGACCTCCCGTTTAGATGATTTCAGAGCCAAAGTAAGATATTGACCCTATATTCTCAGCCCAACGGATATTTAATGGCCGCAGCGGGAGTCTGAACACAGGTTCGCACCTACCAGGATCTCGTCAACCATCGACACGGGTCTCGACACACGGCAAACGTGTCGCCTCTGTTAGGAAGACTTATACTCCAAGCTCAAAGGATGCTGCGGGCCTATTCATCAGCCGGGACCGCGCACGGCGGTAGAACACTTCGACATAATTTCAAGCTTTCATCTAAGAAACGATATTTTCTAAAATTTTACCGTTCCAACATGTATATGAATGCTTTTACTTGTTCATATATAATTAAAAATGCAATTTCACCAGTTATCTCCCAGAAATATGTGATATCAGCGTTGCTCGAATATTTCACACTTTTTGTATGTTATCATGTTATCATTTCTAAAAAGCTCACTTATCCAACAAAATGAATAATAAAAATTTACCCAAAAGATAAGGAATTTTTTGGACAGCTGTGTAGGAATTCAACATTTTGTTTTGGAGGAAAAAACTTATCTTTTATGTATACAGTTTGTGATATTGACATTTAATCTCAAGGTCTCTAGTTCATATCTTGGTAAAACCAAGAAGTATTTGTTATTCATTTTCAAACCTGACTAATTATCTTAATATTTTTCAAATAAAGTAACATAATTAACTCATAAAAATATTTTATAGATGTGCATATAATTTAGAAATATATAAAAGTTCCAGCATTAAAGAAAGTTTATAATCCTACGTTTAATTATTTTTTTATTAGAAAGGTAATGAAATTTTATTCCAAACATTTATTTAGATAAGAGAAATTACATCATAATGCTCGATAGAATTAGAGTTTTTCAAGTCAAGTTAATTGCTTGTGAATGTTATGACTGAACATATAGTAAACATATACCGCTTGAATGACAGACGGCCAGACAATAGTTACCATGTCATTTAACCCTGTTTTGATGCAAAATCTCCCATATCAACCGCACCTGACAAATCCCCAATCTTCGTCCCAGGGCGTCCTGATCAAGTACTTGCAGATTGACCAGCAAACAAATAAACAGTAAATTTTTTGCGAAAAATATTTGTTGTCTTTTTCGTTAAAACATTTGAGTTCCAACTACTAGTGTAGAAGCAAACAGAAAGCAATACAAGGGCCAAAAAAAGCTATCAGATTGGTGGAATCTCAGAAAGATCCCTTTACCTCGACGCAGACTGCTCTTTGCATATGGCAGGGGACGAAAACAAAGGCAGAGTCATCTGGTGTTAAGTCACGTATGATAGGAAATTCGACATGAAATTCATGGGAGCCCCTTTAAAATATATATTGCCATGCGGGGGGGGGGGGGGGTCACGTATGAAAATAAGCTAAAAATTGATTTTTTGCAATGTGATGTCGCAAAAGAGAACGGAGTATCAGCTATATTTACTGTCAGATATAAAAACTAACCATGTTGCTTTCTCTTCAATTGCAGATCAAGGTGAATTGGGACTTAATTTTAAAGGTCTTCAATTTTCTTGTCATTGTGATCAAAATACAGCCAATTGCGCATTGATAAAAACCATGCTACTTTCAGTTTGAAAATTGCATCGGCTGACCTTTCATTCTTTATTCCCTTTTAGTTCACCCCTTTTTAGAGTACTACAGTAGATTAAAGTGTACATTTAACACTTTTATTAAAAGCTGATGCATATTTTGAAATATGGCGATAACTGGTACACACATCAGCAAAATTTGTCGAGAAAACCAACTTTTTAAAATGACTATATTACTGCGCAT
>MJUU01004864.1:1265-23708 GCA_002080025.1 Modiolus philippinarum | reverse complement strand
CTGTCAGATATAAAAACTAACCATGTTGCTTTCTCTTCAATTGCAGATCAAGGTGAATTGGGACTTCAATTTTAAAGGTCTTCAATTTTCTTGTCATTGTGATCAAAATACAGCCAATTGCGCATTGATAAAAAGCATGCTACTTTCAGTTTGAACATTGCCTCGGCTGACCTTTCATTCTTTATTCCCTTTTAGTTCACCCCTTTTTAGAGTACTACAGTAGATTAAAGTGTACATTTAACACTTTTATTAAAAGCTGATGTATATTTTGAAAAATGGCGATAACTGGTACACACATCAGCAAAATTTGTCGAGAAAACCAACTTTTTAAAATGACTATATTACTGCGCATGTGCAATGAAACTTCCAATGAAGACGATTGGTTAACGTATTCCTTGGTAAACTTTTACAATAGTTTAGTCCGAGTTAAAGAAGATCAAATGCAAAATCACAGTGTGGAAATGGCGATAACTGGTACACAACCAGTACATTCAGACATTTTTTTTTACCTAATGGCATCAATTAGATTACAAGCATCCAGTGATGAGACGTCGAGAAAACCAACACGTTTTAAAATGACTATATTACTGCGCATGTGCAATGAAACTTCAAATGAAGACGATTGGTTAACGTATTCCTTGGTAAACTTTTACAATACTTTAGTCCGAGTTAAAGAAGATCAAATGCAAAATCACAGTGTGGAAATGGCAATAACTGGTACACGACCAGTACATTCAGACATTTTTTTTTACCTAATGGCATCAATTAAATTACAAGCATCCAGTGATGAGCCATCGTTTGTTCAAGCCATCTATTGGAACAATACAGAATATGTTTAATCAGCAAGCTTTAGAAAATTTTCCGTTTCACTAAGGGGAAAAGCACTGCTATGGTACAATAATTGACATTAAGATCCAGATGTACAAAAAGATTATGACCACATGATAGCAGCGTTTCTCAAATGTCTGACAGCTTTGATCCACGAGCAAACGAACACTCGAGATCATGTAATGGGATTGAATAACTGATAATTTAGAGAACAAGTTAATCAATTAAAAATATAAAGTAAAAGAAGAAAAAAAATATGTTTTGTAACCACTAGGAAAGGGGAGAAATTGGTAAGGACAGGAAATTTACCCTTCTATACAAGTCCAAGTGACTCTGCTTTTTTTTTTTAAAAAAAATAAAGAAAGGGGGTTTATACTGCATAGAGCGTGGCATTTCTACAGTTTGCGTACAATGATTCGCGCCCTTGCATCTTATTAAGCTCATGGTTTAACACACTCTGTAGTAAGTATATAAATGTGGTTCATCCATTGCCAGTTAAATTTATTAGCGCCTTTCTACGTAGTCTTGACAGCACTCAAACCTATTTAATTGATGCTTTGTTCTTTGAGTGATGTTTGTCAAAATTTGAGTGGTTTCTCATGCCATACTGCTACAAGGAAGCTGCAGCCCCTTACCAGACATGCATTTCAAATTCTGAAAATTTTCTTTAGGTATTTTACATCATGTCACAGTCTGTCGTTTGGTATTATCAATGTTGTTAGTACCACAGAGATTCATCAATGTTGTTAGTACCACAGAGATTCGCCCCACACCACGCATTAATGATGGTGCTACATTCGTGAAAGAAACAGAGGTTGTGTTCAGATCTTAATTTTGGTATCATACGTATGAGATGCCCCTTCCACGCAAGAAAGAAAGTGCAGCTTACCCACAATGTGACATGGTGCACCAAATTCTCAATCAAGTGATTTTCAAGCTTTAAGTCATCAAAATGAGGTTGCAACTAGTATCAACATTACAGTTGATCTCTAACACAAGGTCAGACAAAAATCTTTCTGTAAATAGCAGCATGCAGAACAATAACATGCATTGTTCGCTTATGTAGGTTCGATTTCCAAGTCTTTATTAGTCGTCTGCTGTATTGTTAGATACCAGGAAATACTCCACTTCATATGTCACAGTAAAATTTCCAATTTCAACAATTTCCTCACGATTGTAAATGTTCAAAGTAAAGTTTAACCCTGTTCCTTTCATTGAGGCCAGTCTTCATGATACACAATTTTTAAGGTTAAGAATTATTTTATTGTTTCTTAGGACAATAGGTACTATGCATCAGCATCACATGATTAATTGAGACTAATGATCTGGGACAACTACATTATTTTGTCACAATAGTTTGCCTCTTGTGTCTACTGTTTTACATTATGCATTCCGTCACTGTAAATCGATTCAGAAGGTAATATCCATAAATATTGTGACTTAAATTTGCACAAGTCCCTAAAAACCACGAATTTGTCAAGGTTTCGAAAATCCCCTTTTAGTATTAAAAAAAATAAAATTTAATTGTCAAAATGAAAACAGATTTGTTAAATCTTGTAATTTTTGTTTAATTTATCTACCATGTTTATGTTGAGCTTCAACTTATTCACTTTTTATACCAAATAAAATAGAAATTGCAAAAACAACATACAAAGCATCATTAGATTTTGTTACGATTGTTTTCTTTTTTTATTTATCACATTGGCTATAGGGGTATTGATTAATTAGTTAGAGTTTAACGTCCAATGAGCAATATTTCAGCTTTATCAGGACGAGAACAAGTGAATCAAATCAAAAAATTGAAAGTAAAAGAAGAAAGAAAGAAAGGTGGAAGGGATAACAGGGGCAACGACTTTTGACTGCCACTGGAAGAGGGGGTAATGGGTAGCGGCAGGAAATTTAGCCTTCGACACGACACCCAATGCGCCTGTTCTCTTTATTGAAATATAGAATGGGTCTTTATACTGCATGTAGCGTGGCGTTTCTCCACACAGTTGGCTACAATGGTTCGCGGTCAGGCTTTCCGTATTATGACCTGACTACCCCGCAAAGACAGGGCATTTCCCTATCCACTACCTGGAGACGTCCGGCAGCTCTGTAGCCAAAGCCCCTGAAACCCGATTCAGGTGCCGGGCCTCTGTTAGGAAGACTCATTCTCCAAGCTCAGAGGATGCTGTGGGCTTATTCTGCAGCCGGAACCGCGCACGGTTGGCTATAGGGAAAAGGTTTGGGCCCAATAAAATTAGTTTAACCCCGCTGCAGCAGGTATGCGCCTGTCCTAAGTCAGGAAATTGATTAAGCCTTTGTGTGTCTTGTCTGTTTTCTAGTTAGTTTACTTTATGTCTATGGGACTCTAGGATGATGTTTATTTCACTGAACTTGATAACTCTTTATTTAGGGGCCGACTCCGACCGACCGTTGGGAGTGGGGTTTCCTCACCATTCATTGAAGATCTTATGGTGGCTTTGAGTTTTCGATCGTTGTCTCTTTGACACATTCCCCGTTTCCCTCCCCTTTTCTATCGTTTAAAATTAGTTTAATTAAATCTTAGGTGATACACATTTTCATGTTCTAATAGATATCAAAATTCCAGACTATCCCGAGTTCCTATCTTGTCTATGTTTGTCTTTTGTCATTTTTTCGTTTCTTGTGCAGTTCCCTTGTAGATTGTGGCTTGTGATTGTAATTTGAGGCCATTGCGTTTCCTGTTATTTTTTCCTACATTACCGGTAATTCATATTCACAACCATTCATTTAGCAATATGTGTCACAAGCTAAGGCCAAAAATTTGACTTCCATATGAAAAAAGTAGGTCAAGCTACACAAAGAGGCCAATACGTTTTTAATTCTCTATCTCAATTCTTGAAGATAAGTGAATTAGAACCGAACCGTTAGTCCGATATGAACAGTTCAAGGACAATAGCAACATCGGAAAAACACAGAAACAAAGACATAAAATTGGCACGGCACATGAAAAAAAAACGGATCGAAAAAAAATCTAGGGCGAGGTCAGGTGCACCATTAGAATGCATATCTTGCTTCTTATAAGATATCCAACGTGTTGAACATATCAACTCCTCTAGTAAAGTCAAATCCGGTAAAAGAGAAACAAACTTTATAGGCAAAGAGAAAGAAGAGATTAGTGTCAATAATTCCTGGTCTGATCAGAACAGAATTTTATCTATAAGTCTATCTGCACTTCTAACAATTGTCTGTATATCACTTTTCAACAAAGTAAGAACTCTCACAGCTGCGCTATAATTTTTTACAAAAAATACCACAAAATCACAAAGTCGTAGTATATCATCACCACTATCATTCATTTACGATCAGATACCCGAAACAAGACATGACAACATCCAAAACATTTTTAACAGTCATAGTACCAAGTAATCCATGACACGTGATTTATTGATTGATTTATTAGAGTATAACGTCCAGTGAGTACTATTTTGCTTATATAAGGACGAGAAAACGAAGCGATGGTCACAAAAATCGAAGTCCAAAGACATGGCAAAAACGGCAAGACAAACCAAGAAAGAGAGACAGCTACAATGCGCGAGAACAAGTTAATCAAATAACATCTGCAAGTTAAAGAAAAAACAGCATAGTTGGAAGGGTCAACCGGAACCAAGAGTTTTGATTACCACTGGAAAAGGGGAGTAATGGGTAGGGACAAGAAACTTAGCCTTATGCTTCTCCTAATAAAAATATAAAAGGGGTTTAAATACTGCATACACCCTGGCGTGTCTCCACACAGCTTGGCGGCAATGGTTCGCGGTCAGGTTTTCCGCATTACGACCTGAATACCAGAATAGGCATTCCCCAATCCATCAACTGGAGACGCACCCGGCAGCTCTATCGCCGCAGCCACTGAAACTCGATTCAAGTGCAAGGCCACACATGGCCATTTTTACCTCTGTAAACAATCTCTACAATCATTTTTGTAACATTGCTCATACATCTCTACAGAAAACTGAACAATAAGCACACACAGACAGGCGGGAAAGTGGTAGAAATAGAACGATAGAAATCGAGCTCTCGTTTAAATGAGGTAAAACTGTTACTTTTTGGATTGTTTACCATAAATGCATAATTATAATAGTTATTTCCAATGAAAAAATACTAATATTTTTCATTCCTATATTTTGAATTCACATGAAAGCAACGCAGAATGCCGCAGCTGAACGTATATATGCACATACAATGCACAATTCGGCATAAAAAGATAAAACAAGTGTCTGTCTTTCAAAGTTGATCCCAAAAAGGCCATCAGGCCAATATCCCTGATAATATATGTGTAATTTTCCATGTCCGCCCTTTGTAGGGTTTCTCAAGGATAAAAGTTCAAACACGATCGAATTCTCATTTCCTATGCATTTTTTGTGTTGTTTTCTTTCAGGAATCATTTTTTTATAAAATCGATACTGTCAGCAAAGTACCCTATGAGAATACCAAATTTCTATACTTCTAATGCTGTTCTCGTCAATTTCAAAGCATGGGAGATCAAAGTGTTTTCCAACATGTGGGTTAATTGATCTTGCGATTTCATTGGATATTGAAAAGGTCAAAAACTTTTCTTCAAATATCAAAATATGCCTTAATAAAATTTATTTCGAGTATAAATCAATGTAAAAAGTATTTACTCAAAGCATACACTCTTTATTTATCTTGAATCACATATGATCGATTTGCTTTTGTTGATTTCCATGCAATGTAAATTTCATATCCGGTGACGTCACAGTATTGTTTGAAGAGGCCCGCAACGTGGTAGAAACTAAAACACATGAAAATTTTATTAATTTAAGAATTGGAGAAATAAAATATATCATTTGCGGGTCGTTAATTATCATAGTTCTTCTGTCTCAAGGGTTAAATATAAAAATTCTTGCTAAAGCTCGAACTTTTAAAGTTTAACCCTTTCGACAATAGAACTATGATAATCAACGACTTGAAAGGATATATTCTATATGGTAACCACTCCTCTATTTCACTTCAAATACTAATCAACACGCGTCCGAAAATCTTGAAAAAACGAAGTGAAAATATTAAAAGTAATACAACAATGTACATGCTCCTTTAATTGCCCTATTTATTTATATCACAGTGAGTACAAATCACTCCTGAGCTGAACATATAATGATAATTCCATGTTCTCCCTACTTAAAAACTTGTTAAAAAGTGGATTATGAAACTAGAGGCTCACATGAGCCTGTATCGCTTACCTGGTGACTGGTTTTATTCACTGTCACGAACAGACCACCAATTCATCCCATAAATCAGTTCACCAGATGTTACATTTTCAATCTTGGATGAGTTACAAACATAAAAATTACAAACTTTGAAAGGGAACACCCAAAGATTGATTGATTGATTGAATATTGTTTAACGTCTACTCAGCAATATTTCAGCTATATCAAGACGAGAACAAGTTTGTTAATAAATAATCACTTTGGGTATGGAAAGGGCCATGGGACGGGAAATTCTGACTGCCACTGGAAAAATAGGGTGAAATCGTCAAGGGCGGGGAATTTAGCCTTGTAGCCGATCACCTACGGACCACCCCAAAAAGAGCTTGCTTCAAGGGTTCTTTAACGTGCAGGTAGCGTGGCATTTCTTCCAACACGCGGACCTGAGTTTACATCCCATCCGAAAGATGGGTTGTGTATTTATTAATCCCGCACAACCACGGAATGGGTCCTATTTCTATATCCCGGGACCCTTGGGGTCAGCCTCCGTTTAGGAGGGGTCACACCCAGCAAGCCGGAGATACAAGGTCCTATTTCTATATCCCGGGGTTCCCTCGGGGTCCTCTTGTTAAGAAGACTCATACTCCAAGCTCAGAGGATGCTGCGGGCCTATTCATAAGCCGGGACCGCGCACGGCGGAACACCCAAAGACAATCGTAACCAAACTTGGTTCCAATTGGCTCAGTAGGTTCAGAGGAGAAGACATGTGAATGCATTTCCCATAGGATCCCTATATTAAACTATGTTCCACACTGGCGGCCATCTTGGATGAGGTACGAACGTCAAAATCACAAACTTTGAAAGGGACAAGCCAAGGACTATTGTGAACAAGTTTGGTTGAATTTTGCTTGGTAGTTTCAGAGGAGAAAATCTTTGGATGCATTTCCCATAGGGTTTCTATGCTAAACTATGTTCTCTGCTGGCAGCCACCTTCAATGAGCTATGAACATAAAAATCACAAACTTTCAAGGGTACCACCTAAAGACTATTGTGATTTAGTTTGGTTCCAATTGGCTCAGTAGTTTCAGAGAAGAAGATCTTTGAATACATTTCCAATAGGGTCCTATGTTAAACTATGTCCTGTGCTGACGACCATCTTGGATTAGGTACGAACATAAAAATTACAAACTTTAAAGGGGACCAGCAAAGGACAATTGTATCCAAGTTTGATTCCTATTGGCTTATAGTGGTTTCAGGATAAAAGACCTTTGAATGTATTTCCCATAGGGTCCCTATTTTAAACTATGTTCCCCGCTGGCGGCCATCTTGGATGAGGTACAACCACAAAAATCACAAACTTTAGAGTGGACTACCTGAGGACTATTGTGACAAAATTTGGTCCACATTGACTCAGTGGTTTCAGAGAAGGAGATCTTTGAATGCATTTCCCATAGGGTCCAATGTTAAACTATGTTCCCTAGTGGCGGCCATCTTAGATGAGATGCTAATCTGCAAGACATATGTAGAAATTGTAGTCCTGGAAAAGCTCAACACTTTTGTGATTCACATTTAACCTCCATCTCAAACAGTTTTTGAAATAAAAGTAAAATTGTGAAAAAATCGTAAAAATTCCAAAAACTAGAGGCTCCCAGGAGCCTGTATCGCTCACCTGGCTTTCAGTTGCCACAATGAAGCTAACATTTTAAGTTATACATTTGAACTTAAGTCTCTCGAACTTTGTTAGCTCAAACACCACCAATATCTTGAACTGTATTTAAAGTCTGATCTTGTTTTACTATATTTCTTTGTTGCGCTTTTTTGACAAAAATGTACTTGCTTATAACCACTTTCAACACCAGTTTCGAAGTTGAGACATAATTTTGTAAATGGCTGTCAACAACAATTTTTAAAACCATATTTATAAGTTACCACATCAAAATATTTATTTGGAAACCAAATTACACTGAAATAGGAAAATGTTGAATTTTCCCGCCTTTTTGGTGGCCATTTTGAAAATGGCAGTCAACAAACAATTCAACACGACTTTTGAAGTCGCAACATCAATATTATCTTGGACACCAAATTTCATTGAAATCAGACAATGTTGACTTTTCCCGCCTTTTTTGGTGGCCATTTTAAAATGGCTGTGAATGAACAATTTTTAACATTGGTTTGAATTCGTGACATCAAAACCTATTTGAAAACCAAATTCTATTGAAATTGGACAATGTTGAATTTTCCCGCCTTTTTGGCAGCCATTTTGAAAATGGCGGTCAACAAACAATTTTCAGTATCTGTTTTAAAGTCGCAACATCAATATCCACTTGGAAACCAAATTTCATTGAAATCCGACAATGTTGAATTTTCCCGCCTTTTTTGGCGGCCATTTTGAAAATGGCAGTCAACGAACAATTTTATACACCAGTTTTGAAGTTGCCACAGCATGACAAACATTTTATCAATTTACACTTAACATTCATCTTCTCAAATTATGGTAATAAAAGACGACACAATATGAAAATTTGAAAATTCCATGAAAAAGGGCAACAACTCCTACAAAGATTTTTGGATTTTGTTCAAAATTTCATGGTTTGTAGATCTTGATATGCTGAACCTTTTTGCAATTTACACTTGACCTCTATCTGTTACACTTTTTGAAATAAAAAATAAAATATATTAAAATTTAGAAAAATTTACGGAAAAAGGGCAATAACTCCAACACTAGTTTTCGGATTTTCTTTAAAATTGCAGGCTGGGTAGATCTTGACATGCTGATTATTTTCACTCGCTATCAGAATTTTGATATCTGTAACGGTTTTCGAGTTATTTGCAAAAAAATGCAATTTACCCCTTTGTTCTATTTTTAGTAAAAGCAGCCATGTTGCTTGGTTTTCGGACTAATCAAACAAAATTTTGAAACTGTTTACCCTGGTGATGATTCATGTCAAGTTTGGTAACAATTGGCCCAGTGGCTTAAGAGGAGAAGATTTTTTAAATTGATGACAAAAAGTATCAAATTTCTTAAATTTGACCAACAAAGGCTAAAAACTCCAATATGGGTAATCAGATTTTCTTCAAAATTTTAAGGTTGGTAGATCTTGATATGCTGAATATTTTCGCAATTTAAAGTTGACCTCTATCTGTTATAGTTTTTGTGATAAAAAATAAAAAATATCAAAATTTTGAAATTTTCACGGAAAAAGGGAAATAACTCTAAGACGGATTTTCGGATTTTCTTCAAAATTGCAGAGCAGGTAGATCTTGTCATGTTGATCACTTTTTGTCAGATTTTTGATATCTGTAATGGTTTTTGAGTTATTTGCCTTAAAATAGCAATTTACCCCTATGTGCTATTTTTAGTAACGGCAGCCATGTTGATTGGTCCTCGGACTAATCGAACACAATTTTGAATCTACATACCCTGGTGATGATTCAGTTCAAGTTTGATTAAAATTGGACCAGCGGTTTCAGAGGAGAAGATTTTTTTAAAAGTTTACGACGGACGGACGGACGCCAAGTGATGGCAATAGCTCACATGGCCTTTTAGGCTAGATGAGCTAAAAAGGGGACCATAACTTTAATGTTGGGCGTCAGATTTTCTTCAAACTTGCAGGAAATGCGGATCTTGCTATGCTGACCATTTTTGTAATTTAAACTTCACTTCTATCTTCTACCAATTTCAATATATATGACTAAAAGTAACAAAAAAAACCGAAAATTTTACGGAAAAGGGGCAATAACTCCAAGATTGGTTATCGAATATTCTTCAAACTTGCAGGGCGGGTAGATTTCTCATGTTGATCATTTTTACTTCGTCAGATTTCTGATATCTGTAACGGTTCTCGAGAAATTTGCAAAAAACTGCAATTTACCCCCTATGTTCTATTTTTAGTAACAGCGGCCATGTTGTTTGGTCTACGGACATGAAAATCACAAACTTGAAAAAGCATACCCTGGTGATGATTCAGGCCAAGTTTGGTTAGTATTGGCCCTGCAGTTTCAGATAAGAAGATCTTTGAATAAAAGTTAACGGACGGACGGACGCCGAGTGATGGCAAAAGCTCACATGGCCTTTGGTCAGGTGAGCTAAAAAGCCATATTCAATTGGTTTACACGATGCATAATTTTATATTCAATAAAATTCCTAAATTTGTTTCCACCGAAGCCTTTAGATTTTTTTTCTTTATTATCATACAGTTTTCACTCTCAGATAAAGTAAATTTAAAGCAATGTTTTATAATTTAATCAGCGAAAATTGTATATTTCTCATATATCTGTACCATACAGCAATTGTTGGAGCACAAGATACATAGTATGTAAAATATATTGATTGATTGATTGAATATTGTTTAATATCTACTCAGCAATATTTCAGCTATATCAAGACGAGAACAAGTTTGTTAATAAATAATCACTTTGGGGTATGGAAAGGGTCATGGGACGGGAAATTCTGACTGCCACTGGAAAAGTAGGGTGAAATCGAAAAGGGCGGAGAAATTAGCCTTGTAGCCGATCACCTACGGACCACTCAAAAAAAGCTTGCTACAAGGGTTCTTTGACGTGCAGGAAGCGTGGCATTTCTTCCAACACGTTGACCTGAGTTAACATCCCATCCGAAAGATGGGTTGTGTATTTATTAATCCCGCACAACCACGTAATGGATCCTATTTCTATATCCCGGGACCCTCGGGTTAAGCCCCCGTTTAGGAGGGGTCACACCCCACAAGCCGGAGATACTAGGTCCTATTTCTATATCCCGGGGTTCCCTCGGGGTCCTCTGTTAAGAAGACTCATACTCCAAGCTCAGAGGATGCTGCGGGCCTATTCATAAGCCGGGACCGCGCACGGCGGATGTGAAATATAAAAAAATACTGTAAATGTAAGAAATTTGATATTTTTTACCGTGGCTACGTCATAACATATCTTGATTATTCGAGGAGATGACAGGTATACAAATTTAGAAGGGAGACAATTTTTTACCAACCACGACGTGAACGATGGTTGGTACTTGTAAACACTTTTCGTCCTGAAGCGGAAGTGGAAGGAGCTAAAGCTGTATACGAGGTTTCGAAACTGAAAAAGCATGTCGCGCCAAAGGCGCGACCACACCAGAACGGATATTAAATGATGAAATAAATAGTATTAACAATTTATCAGTATGATTCGTGCCGAAGGCACGACCGTATCACTAAACAGAAAACTAGTCTGTATTTTGTATTTTCGAACACGAGATCAAAGGTGACAACACGTGATCACACGAGACAGGCAGTTTCGTATGTGTAAAGTAATGATTATGCCGAATGCACGAATAAATATAGAATAATGGAAGTTTTGTTTTTGATATAAGAAATATTGGCGAACAATAATGGACGAGCCCCTTGTGAAATTGACTAGTATTGATTAGTAAAAGAATTTGTACGATCCGGTAAAAGTCTCTGTAAGATGTATATTTTCTTGTTTCACTGATTCTGATTGACAAAGTAGGCGTGGCCTAAGATACTTTTTGCCAATATTTTTTCGTATTCGGGCAGTAGCAAATACTGAAAAATATTTGCTTCGTGAGATCAAAGGAAACTCATACAAATTACCGATAATATGAGAAATTGATACAACTGTCATGCCGACGGCACGATCACTACCAACATAAATAAAGAATAAATAACACAGAAAGTGTGGTTCCCCATGACAACGCGTTCGTCATTTGGCAAACATCTGGTGTCCGTAGCAACGCATTTCCCCCAAGTATCCGAGTCAATTTAATGAATGACGTGCCGAAGGCACCACCACTAGGATAAGGATAAAACTGTCGTGCCGAAGGCACAAACATTGTGATTAATAGCAAACAATGAAAAGTGTTGACGCACCGAAGGCACGTAATGAGCCTATTGCAACGCACCCCATCAAGTATCATGACATGAATGAAAACGGCGAGCACGGCTGTCAAGACAGCGTAAATAAAGCAGGCGGTAAATTGTTGACAAATGTTTATGCAATCATTTATCAAAAATATGCCCATGTAACAACTCCAGTAAACTCATCGACAATAATTGCTATGAATGATATATGTCTTACCTTGAAGTTAGATATTCCTTTTCCTCGCCTTAGACCAAGGCTATTTGATAGCCAACTGGCGACCGACTCACTCACAAACTAAATAAAGTCCGAAGGACTTTATGTAGAGTTTGTGAGTGAAAGGCCGCGTTTACACATCCATAAACTCCTCCAAAATTACTTTTATTTCTTATAATTCCAATCCTTTGAACTTTGAACAATGTTGTCACTGATTTCTACGTCACCATACACTGCACTATTTAACGTCGTAGTGTATTAATGGGCAGAAAAGTTTATCGAGAAATATTTTTTTTTGTTGTTCATGACGTTGACCAATGAATTTGGACGTTGCATTAGCAATTGGAATTATATGTACTTCAAGGGCCGACAACTACAGACGTGTGGTTGAGATTGCAATGCATTCAGAGATAGCATAAACTGGTGAAATGATTTTGGGATCGTGAATTATAAAATAATTGAATTTGAATATTACTATGAATAATATTCACTATGAATTGGAGAGTATATTTAGGGAACTTGAGCGCACCTGTCAAGTCCCAAAATTAATTCGCTATTATCAATATTCGCTATTATCAATAAAATATTTTTTATACAATGATGACCAATGATGTGAAAACATATATA
Organism: Modiolus philippinarum; assembly: GCA_002080025.1. Taxonomy (NCBI): domain Eukaryota; kingdom Metazoa; phylum Mollusca; class Bivalvia; order Mytilida; family Modiolidae; genus Modiolus; species Modiolus philippinarum. The sequence goes on along the minus strand of MJUU01004864.1, from coordinate 10,995 downwards.
TGGGGGAGGGCTCAAATATAAATATTTCCACCGGCACTGCTTTATATTTTTATTGAAGAACCTCAAGTTTCACATGTCTCTAATTACCCCCTCTCGCAGCTCTGCTGCAATTTTCTTGTTGTGAACTGCATCCCGGTCTGCAGATATTACTGCAAACAACAAATGTTTTGTCATGTGTAGTTGTTCCTACTATATCACTACCACTATATCCTTCAGACTAGGACATCATTGTACCAGACATTTCAAATAGAACAGTATCCAGATCAGTTTTTGCAATATTAGACAGTGACCAAAGTTCTCCATAAAATGCATCAAATCAAAACACATCGTCCCAGTTCCAGCAGACATTTCAATAAATCTAAACAAGCTTTAAAAGTGCACATTTAAGATATTTAAAAGTCCATTTTCCTGTCATATTCTGTTCACACACCATTTTTATTTCAGTAGATTGAAATAACCAGTAATTATATGTCTATAACCGTCTCAATAAAAAGAAATGCTTTCCAATCAATGTCTTTGTGATTTATGTATTACTTATGACATGCTAATTGCTACCTTGCATGTTTAATACATGATGCTGTTTGTCCGACTTCATTATTTTGTAAAAATTTCAATTTCGATGCAATTATTTACTGCATTTAAAGAAAACAGAATTTCATTCTTTGTGGGCAGATGGCTCGACGAATATTCTAGGGGATAAAACAACGGCAGAGTCATTTGGTGTGAAGTTCCAACCAGGAACAACACCCACCAGCTTCAGGTATCAAATTACAGAGGACAGAGGAGTTACAGAGACGCTCATAGAGAGCGACAGAGCAGACCATTTGATTTTTAGTGGTGATTTAGAGTAATCACAAACAAAAATAACCCTAAGTGTAACTGGAAGACTCAGAAATTAATTAGATTAATACAATACCGAGTCAGTAGAAAATAATCGTATTTAAGTCGCCGAGAGAGAAATCATGGCAACAGTATGATGGAACTTATTTAAATAATACAAAGTTTGACGGTCAGTTAGCAATATTTCAGCCATAAGCAGGTCTGAAAAAGTAAAATATAAGTAAGCGATTGACTCGTTAGTTAGAGTTTAACGTCCAGTGAGCGATATTTCAGCTATATCGGCACGAGATCAAATTAATCAATTAAAAAAACTTATAAGTAAACAGAAAGAAATAAATGAGGAAAGGACAACCCGGGGCAACGATTTTGATTGCCACTGGAAAAGGGGAGAAATGGATAGGGGCAGGAAATTTAGCCTTCTATACGACACCCAATGCGTCTTCTCTCTTTAGAGAAATATAGAAGGGGTTTTTATACTACATGGAGCGTGGCGTTTCTCCACACAGTTTGGCTACAGTGGTTCGAGGTCAGGCTTTCCGTATTATGACCTGACTACCCCGCAAAGACAGGACATTCCCCTATCCACCACATGGGGACGCGCCCGGCAGCTCTGTAGCCAGAGCTTCAGGTGCCGGGATAAGTAAGCGAAGAAAGAAATTAAAGGCGGAAGGGACAATCCAGGCAAATTGGGAAGGGACAGGAAACGTAGCCTTCATTACGACCAACGTCCCCCTCCCTTTTCCCAGCCAGGAAGCCTGCTTTCTTTGGAAAATTATAGAAGTGATCTTTTTACTGCATGGAAGCTCTGTAGCCGGAGCCCTTAAAAACCGATTCAGGAGCCGGAACCTGAAAAGCGACGGCAACCAAATACTTATGAAGAGCTATGCGAAGCTTTTGACTTTTTAACAAGTATTTATGAATCAAATATTGAAATATGGTTTTCATTTGCCACAATCAAGCTAACATTGTAAGTCATACAGTTGACCTTAGTCTCTCCAACTTTGGTATCTCGAACACAACCAATAGCTTCAACTGTATTTAAAGTCTGACCATATTTTACAATATGTCTTTGTTGGGCTCTTTTGACAAAAATCATTCTTGCTGAGGACCACTTTTGACACCAGTTTTGAAGTCGAGACATCATTTTGTAAAAGGTGGTCAACGACAATTTTTAACACCATATTTTTAAGTTACGACATCAATATCTATTTGGAAACCAAATTTCATTGAAATCGGACAATGTTGAATTTTCCCGCCTTTTTTGGTGGCCATTTTGAAAATGGCGGTCAAAAAACAATTTTTAACATAAGTTTTGAAGTTGTGACATCAATACCTATTTGGAAATCGGACAATGTTGAATTTTCCCGCCCTTTTTTGGCACCCATTTTGAAAATGGCGGTCAACAAGCTAATTTAACACCAGTTTTGAAGTGGCTACAGCATTGGCAAACATTTCATCATTTTACACTTAACCTTCGTCTTCAATAGTTTTGGAAATATAAAGACGAAAAATACCAAAATTTTAAAAATTCGGTGGAAAAAGGGTAAAAACTCCTACAAGGATTTTTGGATTTTCTTCAAAATTTCAGAGTGGGTGGATCTGGTACATCTTGAAATACTGAACATTTTTGCAATTTAAAGTTGACTTCTATCTGTTATAGTTCAAATAAAAAATAATAAAATATATTAAAATTTTGAAAATTTTACGAAAAAAGGGCTATAACTCCAAGACGGGTTTTCAGATTTTCTTTTAAACTGCAGGGCAAGTAGATCTGCTGATTATATTCATTGCGTCAGATTTTTGATATCTGTAATGTTTTCGAGATATTTGCAAAATACAGCAATTTACTCATATGTTCTATTTTCAGTAACAGCAGCCATGTTGTTTGATCTCCGGACTAATCGAACACAATTTTGAAACTGCATACACTGGTGATGATTCAGACCAAGTTTGGTAACAATTAACCCAGCAGTTTCAGAGGAGAAGATTTTTGAAATTGTTGACGGACGGACGGACGTACAGAGATGGCAAAAGGTCACTTGGCCTTTTAGGCCAGGCGAGCTAAAAATTCTTCAAATTGAGAAAATAATTGGTATTAAAGACATGATCTCATTAATTGCTACTTTTTTTCCGAGTCTGGTCTAAAAGAACTGCAGTACAGCAAGAAGTCATGGTTTTTAGAGCGGATAGATTGCAGGAGGAAAATAACGGACAAAAGTAGTGATGCAGAGGCTGTCGTAGATCATGGATATCACAAAGACAATGTCCTGCTCACAATTCAAAGTATTCTTATTGTGGCTTCTTTGGCATTATATAAACATCTATGAGCAGAAAGACGGACCAAATCGGTCAAATTTGCAACAATCTACCAAACACATAATGGAAATCGACAACAAACCAGACATAATAAACAAAACCAACAGCAAAACAGATTCACACAATATCGCCCATTAGGATAAGTGCCTTAACATGATCAAATCACGAAAATTCACTTTTAGTTTGCAATACAAAAACACTGAAATTAAATTGTAAAAATGAAAACATGATTGTTAAAAGTTGCATTTCTTGTTAATTTTATTTACCATGTTTATGTTAAGCTTCAACTGATTCACTTTTTATACCAAAGAAAATAGAAAACTGCAAAATCAGCATACATAGCATCACAGTTATTTACCATGTCAATTTAAAGCTAATACAATATTTATTTTCATCAGACACATATAAAAAAGTTTTACATAATAAATATTTTCAGTGTCTAATAGAAATCAAAACTCCAGACTTAAGCAATATGTTGGCATAAGCAAAGATCAACAACTTCACCTCCACCTGAAAAAAGTAGCTTAAGTTGCACAAAAAAAAACAATTATGTTTTGATTCGCTATCTCAACCACTCTTTGAAGCTCACAATAGCTAGTGTCAATAATTCATGACCTGGTCTGAATTTTATGTTTTATATCTATAAGTCTATCTGAAATAAAATGGGTAACAGGAAACACCTACAATGGCTGAAAATTATAATTACATGCCACATGCACTTTTAAGAATTTCTGAATAACGCTTTTCAACAAAGGTAAATTGATTGAGTGATTAATTGTTTAATTAAATTCAGTTTAACATCGAGCACAATTTAAGCTATATCAAGACGGGGGAAAGTTAATCAATTCAAAAAATATTACAAGTAATAGACAAAAAAATAAAAGTGTAAGGAACAACGTCAGCAACGAGTTTTGATTGCCACGGAAGCTGGGGAGAAATGGGTAGGGGCAGGAAATGCAGCCGTCTATAATGGTGAATGAAAGGATATGGGGTACATTCACATGAGACAAAGTCTCTACAAAAGAAATTCTCTCACAAACAAGTGCCCCATAACTGAAATTTGTAGTAGCATACATCTCTCGCACGGGGAATCGTTTTACTAACTCCACACTGCAGGAGAGACAAAATACAATTGTAAATGTAAGGATATGAGTAAATGCACATGATTCTGAGCACATTTTATTTTCTTACGCAGTTGCCTTTTTAACTTTGCAATTTGTCGTTATTTACAAATTTACGAGTATGAAACAAGTTCCCCATGTTTACCTACATCCGTGCTAAATGGTTTCATTATTTGGGGTTGGGGAGACTGCCGGTGCACCTGCTTCGGCTTCGTATTTGGATCTTTTGATTTACGTTGAGGGAGGGGGACGTTTGGGGTCTGGGCTGTGTGGCAGGCGTGGTGGTTTTGACTTCCCAGTTGTGGGCTTTCCCTTTCTGGGCAGCAGTGTGCCTGCCTCTCCGGCCTGTGGGGTGTGCATTTCACAGTTGGTTCGTTGCTGTCGGGCATGCGGTTTGTGCAGTGACTTTTTGGTTGGAGCGGGGGCGCTGTCCCAGGGGCTGCTTGGTCGGGGATTTGTTCGGCCTTTGTTGCTTTCGTCCCTTCGGGGGTTCTGTGGCCGTCACCATGACATCATTGACAGATATGACGTGTCTGTGTCCCAGATGGAAACGGACATTTTCGGCTGGGTTTCACGTCTTCGAGGATTTGACATGGCCGGATTTGGCTCGGCCCCGGATTGGCTCACTGGTGGTGTGACGGGTGCCGCTGGCGGAGCAGGACATGCTTACCCATCCGGAGCACCTGATGTCACTCCCGGTTTTTATGGGAGTTCACACTGTCAGTACTTTAGTTTTACGTGTTGTCTTGTATATCATACTGTAAAATTTTAGTTTTGTCTTGGTCAGTGATGTTTGTGCTACCGATTTGTGCTTGTGATTGTTTCAATACTATAGAGATTTACGAAAAGCTTTTCAAAATTTCACCATGGCACTGTTTGAGGGTTAGAGAAGTAACATGTGCCATGGATTTTATTGGTTTTTCGTCTAAGGGTTAGAAAATGACATAAACCAATCCGCTACCAAACAGACCTTTCACAACACCATATTCTTCACTGATAGTGTGACGGGTGTCGCTAGCGGGGCAGGACATGCTTGCCCTTCCGAAGCACCTGATGTCACTCCCGGTTTTCATGGGAGTTCACGCTATGGGTGCCTTGGTTCTTGATGTTATCTTTTTGTTTCCGTGCGTTGTGGCTGTCTCGCGTCCTTGTTTTGTCTTTGTTTTTGTCTGTTGCCGTTTCTGCCATGTCTTTGGACTTCGATTTTTGTAGTCATCGCTTCCCTTGTTCCTTCGGTATTCTACTGCCGTTGTTTCATTATATGTCGAACACTTTTAATTTTCCTCCTTTTTTTTTGTTTTGTTTTTGTTTTGTTTTTGTTTTTGTTTTTTTTTTTTTTTTTTTTTTTTTTTTTTTTCNCCTGTTAAAATAGCAGCCGCTGCTTTTCCTGTTTAAAAAAAATACATATTAAAAAGATTCTTCGGCCTGCTATACAACCTTCCCTCCCGTTAAAACATGGTCACTTTTAAGGTTCCCGTCTTTTTCATTTGATAAGACGTCTTGAACAACAGACTTCGTAACTGTGTATATATTCCTGAAAATTGCATTAAAATTGGAAGAGTTGTCTTTGACATATGCTGCAGACAATTATTTTGTCAATAACGCAGCTTTTCGCCAATTCCAATATAATGGAACTAGACAAAACATTCATAGTTCCTCTTCTACAAATAAAACATTTGCGACTCTGCTCGTTAGAAGTATTTTTAATCAAATACATGTAATCCGTCTTCGAGGTTTGCTTATGACAAATCCCAAAACGTTGTTATTCATCTTTTTCAAATTTCTATGGCAGCGGTGCCGATTCTAAAATAAAACAAATGTACAACTACAAATTGACATTATGTCCTGCCCCCAGTTGCGCTGTCTCTAATATATGCCCTGGATAAATTTCCGTCCTAACGGAAGAGAAGATAGACCAAAAACATGCTTAAACAATCACTCTCTAAAACACCTTTTTTGAAAGTTGATGTTAAGAATAGGGACCAAACGATTTAATTCTAGATTAAAGATAAAAAGGAAATAATAGTAGAAAATGACACGTCCATACACACTTAAACTGGTTTATTGATCAGATCACCTCGGGCAAATAATGATCAAATGAATTAGAAAATCTTGAACCTTACCAATAGATTATCAATGCGGAAATGAATAAAAAAGTCAAAGTGGTTTTAACTTGTATTGGCAGTAACATACAATTAATATACATAAATGCAAAACCTATAAATAAAAACATGCAAAATGGTCCGCAATATGAATTGAAATATTTAGAATTAAGTATATATCCAAAGTAAATATTAATATGAATTGAAATATTTAGAATTAAGTATATATCCAAAGTAAATTGTAAATTTTGTATTTCAAAATATGTAATTAGCTTGAGGTGAAAATTTCCCCTATTTGGTTTAACTTCTTGATCCGTGAGAATTTTATTCACATATCTAAATTACGATTGGTCTAAATCTTATTCTTTGTTTAAATCTTTTTGTTCTTAAAAATCGATATTTGGTCATTGTGAAAAATGTTTTGATACTGAAAAGTTATATTTATGTGAAAAATTTTTTGATACTGAAAAGTTATATTTAAAAAACGTGAAAAAATTACAAAACAAATTCAGGATTTATTTAATGCTTCAAATGTGATATGATTCTGAATATATTATAACTTTTGATTGTGATAACTCAGCACATAATTTGAAAGCTATGAGTTGACCAGTACGTCACAAAAAGAAAATGGATTACAAAAAGTTGGACAGTTATGGTTTTGATATTGATACAGAATTAATACCAGTTAAGTCGACGGATCTTAAAGCAAAAGTCGAATCAGATGTTGATATAGAACATGAAATTTCACTTGAAGACTCGGATGATGATACAGAATCCGACGATGAGAATGGTAGTGGAAGGAGTTCAGATATGCCAGAGAGCAGAAATATGAAATTTAAAGATAACGAAGAAAGTAACGACAGCAGTGATGATGATGAAATTAGGAAAATGAAACAAGAGTTGGAGATGTTGAAACAAAAAAGTAAACAGAAACGTTTGAAAGAAAAGAAAGAAAAATTAACAACACAGATAGAAAAGGAGAAGAAACAGTTGAAAAAGAAAGAAGACAGAGAAAAAGGTGATTATACAGTTAAAAAAGATAAATACAAAGATGAACTTGTGACTATTGATATTTTACGAAAAGATAAAAAAATTAAGCACAAAGCTAAAAGAAAGTTAATAAAATACTTAATTTAGATTCTTGTAGTGATAGCTATAGTAATGTTGATAGTGATTCTGATCGTGAATCGTCAGAGCAAGAAAATATAGTTTCTGTCCAAAAAAAGTCAAAAAATTTAAAAGATAGAAAGTCTGGTATATATGATAGACCATCAGATGAAGTTGTCAGAAAACAGCTTTGGCCACAGTCAAAGCTTCAATTCGAATATGCAGGGTCTAAAGTTAGTTTTGAAGATCTTGAATTCAATTTATTTGTTGCTGGTGAACTAGAAATTATTTCTAGTGAAAAAATTGATAGGCAAGAAAAACAAGGTAGAATCAAACTACTAAAGAAAATCTGTTATTATTATGAAATTTATGAGTGGGCGGGTATTAAAAAGTTATATGCCCATGTAATAAGACAGATAGAAAATGGAATCGCCACTTGGGCACATGATTTTAGTGAAGTAGAAACACCTTTGTTAATAAAATATATCAAAAAAGAATCTAAACCAAAAGTTACAGATGTAAAAAAGGGCATTAAAAAAGATGATCAGTTATTTTATTGTTCCTTTTTTCAAAGAAAGAAATGTACATTAATAAGTCACATTACGGAAAAGTCAAAGGAGGAAATCGATATCTACAACATGTTTGTGCTACTTGTTGGCGTAAAGATCAGAAAAAGTTATTTCACCCTGAGTGTGACGATACTTGTCCTCATCAGGATGATTGACTAGACGACCAAGAGATACACACCAAAGATGTACATTTCAGTAGTAAATTAATTCCTCTTGCAGATATATTTTTACCTGATTTTGTCTTAAACAAAACTATTATTGTACCTGTCATTGATCAAACAATAAGCGAGACAAACATTGGCGATACACAACATGTTGATAAAGGTATAGAAACTGATTATATAACTAAGAAATGTACTAGTCTTTATAAAAAATTTAAAAACAAACTGTATGACGATGTTTGTGTTAGTCAAGAAGAAAAAGATCATTTTGATAATATGATTGAAATTAGAAATATTGCAATAAAAAGATTAAATGATAAAGATTTTTCTAAAACCATTAAAATTCATGATTTGGTCTATAAGTCAGGTGTACCGAATTTCATGGGATGTAGGATTCCAATACAATCAAATATTAATGTTAAGTTTTTCAGGGATAATTTAAAAAATTATCAAGATAGCATTGTTTGTGAATTTTTAGAATTTGGTGCTCCTATTGGTTTTGAAGGGAGTTTTGCAAATTATAATATGTCAGCTACAAATCATAAAGGCGCAACTGATTTCAGAGATGATATATATAAGTATTTAAAGAAAGAAGCATCATATGGAGCTATTATAGGACCTTTTACGGAAAGTCCTTTTGCTAGTAGTGTCAAATTATCTCCATTAAATTCTGTACCTAAAAAAGATTCACCAGATCGTCGAATTATTTTAGATTTAAGTTTTCCTCCAGGAAATTCTGTAAATGATCATGTTATGAAAGATTTTTACTTGGGTCAAAAGATTGAACTATCTTACCCAGATGTAGACGATTTGGTGGATATAAAGTCAAAGGTAAAAACTGTTTGTTGTTCAAAAAAGATTTAAAAAGGGCTTACAGACAGATCCCAGTTTGTCCTGGTGATATTCATTTGATAGGTTTTACTTGGGAAAACTGTATATTTTTAGACAGAGTTATACCCATGGGTTTACGATCAAGTGCTCAGATATGTCAAAGAATTACCACAGCGGTTTGTTTTATGTATTACAACATGGGATTTTCTGCTGTGAATTATTTAGATGATTTTGGTGGTGCAGAAACACCTGATTTAGCACAAAAAGCATATGAAACTTTGGGAAATTTATTAAAAAATTGTGGGTTAGAAGAATCGACTGAGAAGTGCATTACGCCGACCACAAGGATGACCTTTTTAGGAGTTTGTTTTGATACTGTGTCTCTAACCTTGGAGGTAACAGAAGATCGTATTACTGAAATTTCATTATTGGTTCAGGCATGGCTTAGAAAGAAAAAAGCGTCGTTAAAAGAGTTACAATCATTACTGGGCAAATTACATTTTATTTCAGCTTGTGTTCGTCCTGGCAGAATTTTTGTTAGTAGATTGTTATTTTGGTTACGATCTGCATTTCCATCAAATTCTACTGGAAATCACAGAATATTTAGAAAAATTCCTATCTATGTTAAAAAAGATCTTATCTGGTGGTACAAATACTTGTCAGTTTTCAATGGAATTTCTATG
>MJUU01004863.1:18043-45780 GCA_002080025.1 Modiolus philippinarum | reverse complement strand
TCAGAGATATATACTTCAGCTATATGTGGAGCTGAAGAAATCTATATGCCAACGTTTGATTAAGAGAGATATTTTATATAGTTAACGAAATAGACAATATCAAGTCAATTCCGCATTCGACTCGTGTTTCGCAAATGCGCCGTGTATTAGTGTCGATCTACCTTAGGTCAGTGTTGTTCAATATACATATTTGACACTACAGTTGTATACGTAGATAAACATTGACCCAAAATAGTTAAGAACAAACATGTCTAAAGCATGTCTCAAGCTATTTGTTCTTAGGTAAAAACAGCGTCATGCATAAAACCTGACCCTATGTTTAACAACTGCATTCGATACACAATTATTAATCACAAAGTAATTATTGATACATATTTAAAAATTGATACATATGTATAACCTTTTTAAGCATTGCATCAAATTTTACAGCAATTTTTTAATTAATATTAATTTTCCTAACACTTTAAATCCATGTTTATTGATTGTCAATAAATAGAGGCATTCAGTGAGTGAAAAACATCCGTTTGAAAAATATTACGTAAAGATAAATTGTTCCTTTGTTGACAATTTCTTTTATGAATTTGCATCAACTTTGTAATTTTGCCACTGGATTTGGCTCTTGACAAATCTGATTGGTAATTTTGTAATTACCATAAATTTTGTCAGAATTTTTTTTTCAGAGATACCGTATAGTGGGTTATTTTCGCGGGTCAAAAATTTCGCGGATATGAGTGGAAAATGCATGCCAAAAATTTAAAGCGTTTTGAATTTTCGTAGTTTATCAAAAATCCTACATATATATCCTAAGAATACATAAAATATTCGGAATTTTTTTTTCGCGATTTGAATCCATTCGGGAAAATATGTAATAACTAAATACGTGAAAATCAGAACCCTGCGAAAAATACCCGCTATACGGTAATGTTCTAATAGCTAAATGTGCTGGATCTTGTTTTAATAAACTTTCTTTGATACCCGTTGAATAAAAGAATAATTAGCACGCCCGCCACAATTGTTCGCCTTGTTGGCTCATCACAATGTCTTCTTGTAAGACCAATGAAAAATACAATTATTTTATTTACATGATGACTTGTTCATCTTATCATACAAGGACATAATAAATGCGGAGCAGTTACGATATTAGTGTGAATTAAGAGAGGGTGTTTGTGTTTTCAATTTGTTTTAATACTATTTCGTCTGCAGCAAAAAATAAGCGAAAGTCATATTGAAAGTATTATACAAGAATTGTTATCTGGAAATGAAGCAGAGTCCAACCAGCGACCTAAATGCAGAAACATACCACCCATGTTTCACAAGGGTGTGGTATTTTAGTTGTTAGTCATGTGAGTGTTTCTATTCATTATCAACGAGTCAGTAGTTTAATACAGTGTTTTGATCATTAATTTACAAAACAGGATATCATTAAACTCCTACAATGGCTGAAAACTAAAATCACATGCCACAATTCACAAGCGAACTGCGCCAGAAAAACATGTATTCAAGACAAGAGACAAACATAAATAACGATAGGAACTCGGGATAGCCGGACTTGGTACCGGCAATAGCAAAAGCCAGCTAAGGTTAAACCGGTTTATGGTATCCGAACCTCCAAACACAACTGAAATTATAGCGTTAGATGGGATTAGGGTAATTATCAATAATAAAAAATCCATAGGAGCAGAAAAAAGTGTAATCAGTCACTCAGTAACCAAATTAGACCTCCAAATATAGCAAAGATTAAAATAAATACACAATTATTAATCGGAATATAGAACAAAAAGTACTTGGTGGGATAATAATCACAGACAAGTGAGTAAAATACTTACTGAGATTAACGTCATTACAGATAGCTCGATAGGGTAATAATCATAAACTAGTGTAGTGAATAACTGGAAGGGATTAAAGTTGATAAACAGCCTAGAAAGCAATAAAAAAGCTAGTCGAAACATATTTGTAAAGAAATGGTAGGGACTGAAGTCATTAAAAAACTCAGAATGAAGTAAAAAGTTCGGGTTAATGATAATTAACTAGTGTAGTACATTCCTAGTAGGAACTGAAATCATTTCAAATAGCTCAGAATGCAGGAAAACACGAGGCAGGATCAGACTCATAAACTACTGAAATAAAGTAAAGCGTTAAATCAAATAGTGACAGAGAGTTCATAGTGTAGTGAAATGCCACTTGGGATAATCATAAACTAGTGTAGTAGTAAAGTACTGGGTGGGATTGATCGAATTCATTACAGAGAGGTCGGATTGACGTGAAATCCTATGAAGGATAATAATCATAAAGAATTATAATTCAACGTTAGATAAATCTGCAGTCAGACAGTTGAGAAGACTCAAGTCAAGATGGCTAGCAATAGGACCCATCCTTTCATTTCATTATTAATGAATTCCCAATCTTGCATTGGCCAATACAAGTCATCGTTGGAGAATTCATATCAACAACCGATTATTTTTGTCTCGCCCACGAAAGTCGCAAAAGCGAGACATAGCGATCCAAAATTCTTTCGTAAGTGATGGTGTCGGCGTGTCTAAACATCAATACCTTCTAAAACTAAGGAGTATCTCCCTCAGGCAAAGCTCTGTCCTTAGCTGACTTTGGCTTTACATTTAGATCATATTGGTTATTTGTTCTCTATCAGTTTTTACATATCTTTGAATTATGGTCTTCCAAACGTTTAGATTTTATCTGCACTGAAGAGACATAAGTTGTCGAAATGCGCATATGCAGAAATTAAATTCACAGTAACTTCGGTATTTAGTTATTTTTAAACCAACTTATTTTCGCGAGCGATTTATTTTCGTGACTTTATCACGAAAATAAATCGTCGGGAATAGTTCATATCCTTATATAAAAGCATTAACAAGATTAGAAAATCGCGAAAATAAATCTCCGCGAACTTCACCAGAAAGGACAAAACGCGAATTAAAGTAGCAGCGAAAATAAGTTGGTTTACAGTATATATGGAATCATTTGAAATTTGGACAGAAGCAAGACAAATGGTCGGAAAATTACCGTACTTTTTCCGTATTTGGACTTTTTTATGCAAGAAATTTATTTTAACCCTGTAGTAAAAGGTTTTTTTTTAGAGTAAAAAGAAGTTAAAAAATCTTATTAAAATTTCACAAAAAGTGGTCAAAGTTAGATGATGGTCAGAAAATTACCCAAAGCTGAAAAAATTGGATTTTTCCCTAGTTTTTCTGTGTGTTTTTTTTTTCAAATTAACACTTAGATTTTTGCTAAAAAAAATCAATTTTAGTTGTTAAGAAGTAGAAAAGAGTCTTTGAATTTTAATAGAATTACATGAACATTGACATTTCTGCATTAAATGAGTCGATGTGAAACATACTGTTGGGATTTCGATACTTTGGTAAATTTCCTGACCATTTTTTTTTTTTTTTTTTGCAACCAATTACAAATGTTAACAATATTTTAGTATCAAACATAATTTTGAAGACTTAAGAATAAAATAACATGGTTCAGCTTTGGTAAATTTCATGAAACTTTCCAAGACAAGCTATTGTTACATTTTTTTTAGCAACAGTACTTTTTTGATAAATCTGAATCAAACAAACATTTATTATTATGAAATTGCAAAGCAAGGTTTTGATTCCAATTTCGGTTGACATTCCTAGAACTCTCAAAGACCAGTTATTTTTGGAATTCTAACTATCAACCATATATTTTTCAATTAATTACAGTAAAAATGATAATTTTCAAAAATCAAATTGCAAAAAAATTTGATTCTAATTTTGGTAAATTTCCTGAAACTCTCAAAGACCTGTTACTTTTTTTACGTTAAATTTCCAAAATCCTAGATTCCATTTTTTGTAAATTTCACAAAACTCTGAAAGACAAGTTATTTTTTTCTACTTAGCAACTATACTTTTTGCATACATTTCACTGAAAAAAAGTCATTCTACAAAAATACTTGATTCCAATTTGGGTTTGAAAGTCTCAAAGACCAGTTATTTCTTGAAATTCTACCTAGCAACCTCATCTAAATATAGGTCAGATAATAAGGACAGTGTACTGGGCGGGCTAGATATTAGGTTCCGTGAAACCTTTACGAATTTTTTAATAACTAAACCATTCTCTATATTCATATAAAATAAAATGCTTAAAGTAGAGTTCCGACAACTTATGTTTCTTCAGCACAGACAAAATATCAAAAGTCAAAACTCAATGTTAAACAACTGAGCGAAAAAATACCCAAAATGGTCTCAAATTACCGCTTAAGTCAACAATGAACAGAAATTTGCAAGAGGGAGGCTTTCCTTTGTTTTGTAAAATTTCTAAAGCTCTAGATATTTTTAATTGATGTTTTCGTAACTCGTCAAAACAATGAATAATAGGGCTGGTGAAACACTTAAAGACGAACAGTCTACCAGCGAACCGGGTGGTAGTATCAGTTGTACATATGGCCATTTAGACAAGTTACATCATTTTAGTGTACATAGAAATCAGTACTATAGACGTGATTTGATTTCTTTGTTACTAAGTGAGTAATCGAAGCAAATGGATTACCGTACACATAGTGAGAAATGAAATAAAAATAAAAATATCTAAATATCATTTGAGGAACATCTCACAATAACTTCGGGTTTTTCATAATTCGGTCATTGAGGCGTATTGGGCTATGTCCATACAGCTGTATCAAAGAATTTATCTGTTTGGGCTTTAGAAAGAATTAAAACGAAAAATTCACATTTCATTCTCTTTTGTACTTGATGTTTACTACCTTGCAGTAATAGATTAGATAAATGGGTGTAATAACAAAATTACAAAAAAGATTTGTCAAGAGCCGAAGTCCATGAGACAAAAAGACAAGTCAGTTGGAAACCATTGAAAAAATAGCAACTGCAATGGCCCTGACTTAGTACAGGCATTTCAAAATAAATGGTGGGTTAAACCGGCATTATCGCATGCCAAACCTTCCTTTCCATTGCGTTAGTGTCTGGTAGCAACTCAAGAGCAATTGCTTTTAAAAGGTCGTATACTGTTTAAAGTAATGATCATCCGAGTACTAAGTAAAAAAAATCTGAAACAGGGTTCGTACAGAAACTTCAATTTTTTCTACAAGGGACTGATATCTATTAAGGTGGTTCGCTCCTCATATTTTGGAATTTCTGTCAGATCTTCAGAATTCTCTGCATTTATCTATTTAAAAGCATTGTAAATTTTTGCCAATGGACCTTCTTGTTTTTACCTATAATTTCATTTTGTACATCTTAATGAGCATTCTGTAAAAATTTCATCAAATTTTATTTATTCTGTCACATTCATTCATGGTCAGACCTTGCTAACGTTAATCCTATGAAAAATTAGAGGAGTTCAGTTTTTAGCCAAATATCTCAAAAACGAGATCATCAGCCTATCATTTTTTTCACTTAAATTACTTCTTTTTTATTTTTTTAACAAAAAATCGCATTTATTTGAAATCCTATTTATTTTCAAATAGAGTAGCGAACCCCGTTTAAGAACTTTTTTATTGAGACGAAATTTTTTTAAGCCTTGATTAATAAGGTTGTCACGGAGAAAACTATGTCTAATGAGAAAGTCTGTGTAATTTGTGCCAGCTCTCGCGTAACAAATCACCTGTGAAACATACACTTCGTAAGCAGAAAAAGCTGGAATATTACTGAGCATGATAGAGAAATTGATAATTTTGATATTTAAATCGTCCCTTTTGTCGCAAATTTTAGTCCTGATATGACCATTTTTATCAAATTCGAGGTGTCAGTCCAAAAAAGATATAAATATTAAGTTCTGTTGTTTCCTTTATAACTAGTTCTTGCGGATATATTAATTGGATTCATTTAGCAAAAGATGCGTTATCGATGGAAATAATATCATCAATATATTTATAAGCGAGATTGAAGGATATATCATCTTTTATTTTATGATATTTTTCGAGTCCCTGAAGAAATTCAGACTCGTAAGAATATAAAAAGACGTCTGCGAGTAGAGTAGCACAATTAGTTCCCATATGCATGCCAACTTACTGTTGATAAAAAGCACCTCCAAATGTGACAAATATATTATCAATTAGAAAATCAAACATACTGCACACCTGTGTGTCATCGTAGCATACTTTTCCTTTTAAATTGGTTTTTGAAAAAACCGTGGGATACAGTGTGGAAAAATCAAATGTTTTCAAAGAATGAATTTGGAAAATGACAATAAATCCTGCGAATTTTTAAGTATCTTCATGTGATTTATGTCACTTCGGGCATGAATAATTTCACAATATGCTTGATTAATCAAGAAAACTAGAGTATATAAAGTTATACCTATTAAAAAATAATATATCGTTATAAGCAGTACTTGCATCTGGTACTCATTGAGCACTTTTTGTATCACAATATGTCTTGACACTAAACTCTTAAGACAAGCTGACTAAACAACTGGATACTTCGCATGTAAGAGATAATCACACTTTTTGTGAAATGTCTTCATCTTTTTTAGTACATTTGTAATCAAAAGGTCTAGATGTTCTGTCTTATACAAAAAGGAGCAACATAACAACAAAATATTATCAAAACAAAAAAGTTAATTAACCAAGTAAACAAATCACAGAAAAGACGGGGATACAAATAAAATGCAAAAACTAACATTCAATATCAGCAGAGTAGAAAGCGAGCATCTGTGAACTAAGTGAACATTTTAAATAATATATCTGCTTCGCTAAGTTTTAGTAATAAATTATAATCATCATATGGCTTATTGTTAACTATCACCATTTCCTTCGAAACCAAAGATGATAGTACCTCTAAAAAAACAAAAAACAAAAAAAAAAAAACAATATTAAGTTGATAGGATTTATATGTGCAAATAACCTATGTTTTAACTTTTCAATTTTTCAGGTACAAGTATGTGCTTCACAAAGAAGCTATTCAGGAATAGTGGCATCGGAGCAGACTTGCAGCAACTCTTTGACTTTCGAATCCAGTTAATGAAGTTTGTATATCAAGCAGATTTTATTTAATATATCAGTTTTACAAGAACTTTGTTCGATGTATAACAGAGTACTTGATTTTTGTAAATTATTAATTGTAGGACACATCTGAAAGGGTGCTTGAAGTCGTTCTTTCTAAATCAGAATCGCGCTTGGAATTTGCACTCAGTTTATATAATACCAGAATATTTGTCGGAAATAAAATACAATCAAACTTGTGTATTACATGTACAGGTAGAAGTAGTGATTTGTAAAAATTTTGAAATCAAAAACTTATTATTAGGATCCCAATGGCCTGACTTTTGTTTGAAATGTAAACAAAAAGCGGTCGATATTGTTAGAAGGGTTTAGGCTGAATTGGCGGAGTTACCTGCCATTCCGGATTTGATCATTCCAAAACATGAATAGGTAGAAAAGTCCAAATAGAGGGTGATCTTATTAATAGATAAATAATTGTTTGATTGGTGAAAGCTCCTATTTATACATGTATCTTGAGGCATACAAATTACAAACTATTTGATTTTTAAAAGTGTTGACTATAAAGATTACTACATGATTATTAATGATTGTTTGATTGAAATTTTTTAGCACCTTATGTTGGCACTACACTGAAAAAGTAGATTTACCTAAGTTCAAAGTTTAAGGTAAACTCCATCCAGTCAATCTTAAGTTTTATTACAATAAATTTCTTGAAATGAAAAAGGGGTTCATTTAATTTTCAAGTAATCTTTTTGGAATGTCAGATTATTGGCAAGCACGAATCGTAAGTTTTTTTAATGTCCACTTAAATATCAAAAAAAAAAATATCTCATACTTGGCTCCTTATGAGCAAGATTTTTATTATTTGGTACATATTGCACTACTTTTTGCTTGCATTAGGCTGAGTATGCTTTGTTTTAACTAAAACTGCATCGGTGAGTATGTATGGTGCCTTTATTATACAGGTGACTATAATATGGTTGACTATAGAAATTTCAGTCATCATTTATACATATGTGCATACTTATGTTGACTTCAAGATGAAGAACAACAATAAAAGCGTTGTTCCATCGCTAGTTTTAACAGGTTTTGGTAGAGACTTTGTCTCATTTGCATTTACTCCATATCCCTTCATTGTTAATACTTATATTAAATGTACATTTTAGTTTGTTTTGTCTTTTCATGTTTTGTAATAACAAATGAATTGTATGTCATTCCTTCAAACAATTATAAAAAAGAAACCTTGCACTTCTTATCAAGATATTTAAAGTTGATCAAGATATGACTTGATGATGTAAAATATTTTTTCTATGCATTGTACACGTTTGGGTATTTCGTTAAATATGGATCCCTTGATTCATTGTACTTGGATGGATTATTTAGTTTCAGTAATCATAATGGCTATATTGGCAAAAAATTTTTAACGCAATCTGAAAATCATTATATATAGTTTCTCTTTCAGGTAGGAGTGAGAAAAAAATATTTTTTCCGTAAATGGATGCTTTCCGTGTAAGATAACTCATAGAAGACAGGGTCGCGTGAAGCTGTCTTACACGGGTAAACGTCAAATCCGATGTTGCGATTTGTTGGACGTCATGGTTGTTACCATAATAAACTCCTTGGATGATTTGACGCCACAGAATAAAACCCCACAAGGGATGGCAAGTTTTACTTTCCTTCGGCTTGATTTTACGGAAGAAATAGCTTCTTATATTCGACCAAAATTAAAGATCGGGATATCTTCCACTCGTGTGAGAAATTTTTCGTCTTTTTCCCTCGTTTCACTCGGGAAAAGACGACTTTTCTCATAATCGTGGGAGATACATGTATCCCTTATCTTTAATAAGGTCTACTATAAGACTATTATTCTTCCCTAAAATTTTGATATTCAGCATGCGAGCTTTAGCGAGCATTTTAAAATCAAAATTTTACAATCGAGAGGGAAGAAATATTTGTAACTCACGACCTAGCTGAATGAGAATTTTTTCCTCCCATGAAATGTGTGTAAAAGCGAAAAATCTAAAATTGTGGGAAATCTCTCGCGGAAATTTAATCAACGCATGTTGGTTAAAAAGTCACTTGCACATTTAACCAACTGCTGAGAATGGGAGAAAGTGCATTCTCAAATTTTAGTTGATCACATCAACTATGAATTATCATAAATTACACGTGGAGTTCAGTTAATGTGAGATTTATAAACATACCTGTATATTGACAGGCGAACTTATAACATTGACAGGCATGCTTGAAGCATTGATAAACATACTTGTAAAATAATTTGTTAAAGCTAATTGAGCAATTTCATCTTTCATATAAAACAAAATAGAGAGTCTTTAGTAATTTTTGTTGTATCATTCAATGTTTGAACATCAATACATATATGCAACAATAATGAAGTCACAACATTACGCTAAGTGAGTATGATGTGAAACTTGTAAATTATGTGTTTGGTGTCATGTGCAGTCATAATTAAGTCATAATTTAATGACAAGTGGGGATGATGTTTAGGTTGTAAATTATTTATTTGATGTCACGTGCAGTAATAATAATCTCACGGTAAGTGTATCGGATGTGCAGGCTGTGAATTATGTTTTTGATGTCATGTACGGTATTATGGAGTAACAAAATCACAATAGCTATGTACATATATATATATAGGATGTACAATATCGCGATCAGTGTGTAAGATGTGCAGGTTGTAAATAATAAAAAAAAATAACGATGTTACTGTGGATTAAGTTTCTGTGCATTTCGAAAACTTACCCAAACATGTATGTCTTTTCAGCGTAGATCAAATCAAAACATTTGGGAATCCATAAATTGAAATATGTGTAAAAGTTTATAGAATACAAATTACCGATATGATCTTAAAAGGAAGCCAAATTATCAAAGGACAGAGCTATGCATGAGAGACATACACCTAAGGTTTAAACAAAATTTCTTTAAAGTTAGATATTGCAAGTTAAAAAATAAAATCGGTTTTCGGGCCAGCAATGAAGTACTGGCTACTGGGTCGGTAAATTATGTCTTGATGTCATGTGCAATACTACTGAAGTCACAACATCTCGCTAAGTGTATAGGATTTGCTGGCTCAATATCATATCCGCGCATTAAGACATTTATTGATGCCATGTTTTGTAATAATGAAATAACAACATTAGTGTGTAGGGTGTGTTGTTTATTAATGGATTTCTTGATGTCATGTATAGTATTATGGCATATTATCACAATAGCTGTGTAGGATGTGTAGGTTGGAAACTTTACTAATGTCTTGATGTCATATGGAAAACTAATCCGCGCATAAAGACATATCTTGGTGTCATGTTTAGTAATAATGAAATAACAGTATTAGTGTGTAGGATGTGTTGTTCATTCTGGCATTTTTTATGCTACGTCCAGTTAAAATGAATTCATAACATCATGATAAGAGTATAGAATTTGCAGCTTGTAAATACTGTCCACAATTATGTTATTACTATTGTTTTCGTTATTTATGATGTGTAAAAATCATATATCAATCACACATTTAAATTTCGTTCGTTTCGACTTATGTGATGTTTTGTGAAGAGGTTACGAAAATTTTTTTGCAGACCTTATGTTGGTCTAAGTCACTGATATGTGTGGAGAAATTGATTACAGTCTTTAAGGAGGTATCTCTCCACATGTTTTGGGATTTCTGTCAGATTTTCGGAATCCTCGGATTTTATCCATTTAAAAGCATTATAATTTGACTCCCTTATTTTCCTCAATAATTTTATTTTATACATCTTTATGAGCATTCTGTAAAAATTTCATTGAATTCTAATTATTCTGTCACATTCATTCATGGTCAAACCTTGTTAATGTTAATTCTGTGAAAAATCAGAGGAGTTCAGTTCCCGCTAAATTTTCACTCACTTAATTCTCAAAAACGAAATCATTAACCTATCAATTTTTTCACTTAAAAATTACTTCGTTTTTAATTTCTTAACAAACAATCATTCTTATTTGAAATCCTATTTATTTTCAAATTGAGTAGCGAACCCCCTTAAGTTGGTCGATATCTAAGTCATTAATATTTCAATGGAATACAATTTATGTGTGGATTAATTGATTACAGTGCTTTAGTTGGTCGATGTCTAAGTCATCAATATTTCAAAGGAATTACATTTATGTGTGGAGTAATTGATTAGTGTTTAAGTTTCTCGATGTCTAAGTCATTAATATTTCATTGGAATTCCATTTATGTGTGGAGTAATTGATAACAGTGTTTAAGTTGGTCGATGTCTAAGTCATTAATATTTCATTTGAATTCCATTTATATGTGGAGAAATTGATTACAGTGTTTAAGTTGGTCGATGTCTAAGTCATTAATATTTCATTGGAATTACATTTATGCGTGGAGTAATTGATTACAGTGTTTAAGTTAATTGATGTCTGAGTCACTGATATTTCAAAGAAATTCCAGTTATGTGTGGAGTAATTGATTACAGTTTTTAAGTTAGTCGATGTCTAAGTCACTTATATTTCAAAAGAAGTCCATTTATGTGAAAAGTAATTGATTAGTGTTTAAGTTAGTCGATGTCTAAGTCACTGGTATTTCAAAGGAAGTACATTTATGTGTGGACTAATTGATTATAGTGTTTAAGTAAGTTGATGTGCAACTTATATTCCGTTAGAAATCCATTAACATGTTAAGTTTTTTATTGTGTTTAAATTATTCTATGTGTAAATGATGTTTTGTTAGAAGTCTCTTTGGATGTAAAGTAATATATAACAGTGTTTAGTTAGTGGGTATGTAAGTGTTGTTTTGTTAAAGATATAGTTAGGTCTGAAAATGCTGTAATGTGTAAATGATGTTTGATAGAAGTCTCTTTGGATGTAAAGTAATATATAACAGTGTTTAGTTAGTAGGTATGTAAGTGTTGTTTTGTTAAGGATATAGTTAGATCTGAAAATGCTGTAATATGTAAATGATGTTTGATAGAAGTCTCTTTGGATGTAAAGTAATATATAACAGTGTTTAGTTAGTGGGTATGTAAGTGTTGTTTTGTTAAAGATATAGTTGGATCTGAAAATGCTGTAATGTGTAAATGATGTTTGATAGAAGCCTCTTTGGATGTAAAGTAATATATAACAGTGTTTAGTTAGTAGGTATGTAAGTGTTGTTTTGTTAAAGATATAGTTAGATCTGAAAATGCTGTAATGTGTAAATGATGTTTGATAGAAATCCCTTAATGTGTTGTGTTATTCATTACACTGCTTACTTTGTTCTATGTGTCAGGAATGTTTGGTTAGATTTTCATTTAGACGTGGAGTACTTTATCTAATTGTTAAAGTTTGATGAATTATTAATAATGTTTTGTTAGAAATCCATTAATGTGTTGAGTAATTCATTACATTGCTTTATTTTCCCTATGTGTAAGTGATGTTATGACAGAATTTCATTGAGAATGGAGTACTGTATTACAGTGCTTAACTTTGTCTATGTGTAATTGGTGTTTTATAAGAAGTTCATTCAGATGAAGGCATCTTTATTTCAGTGCTTTAATTTGGATTATTGCTATCCATATTGCTTGATTTTAATGCTGCTGATGAGAGGGTACTCCTTGAAAACTTGAAAAACGTGTACAGCATAACGAAATCCTCCGTTTATTATGAAACTTGAGTATTGACTGTATTTTTGTTCTGTGTTTAATTGATGTTTTGTTAAAAGTCCATTAATATTCGGGGTGATTTATTACAGTGCTTTCGTTGGTCTATGTGTAATTGATGTTTTGTTAAAAGTCCACTGAGATGAGGGGTACTTTATTACAGTGCTTAAAGGTCTTTGTATAAGCCATGTTTTATTGGAAGTACTTTAAGAGGGAAAGTAAATTACTACACTGTTTACGTTGGTCCATGAGTAAGCGTTGGTTCAATACGGTCTTTAATTTCTTCATATTATGCCGAGAAAACACAATAAAATAACAATTTGAAAATGTTTCCCGCTGAAAAATGACGTTGCAGCATCATGACGTCCAAATTTGCTTGAAACGTCATACGTTTATGAAAAAAAAATCTAATGCACTTATGTTTGTAACGCTAATTTTAATTGGATGGCGTCAGAATTTTGAGGTTGTTAAATCCACGATATACGGTCTAAACCAATAGCAACGTAAAGGCGCAGACGCATACCTCTCATTTAAAAATCGATTTTGAATGTTCTTTCCGGATTTGCATTAGAATAGAGATAACCAAACTCTATTTTAGGATCTTCAGGGGTAAATGCATACGGCGTAGATGTATCTTTAGTTGATACGACATGCTAGATATAGCATCCACCAGATAGGAGACTTCTCCAACAAAAGAAAAATCGGTTAACCAGTATAATGAAGCGATATCGAAAGTTACAGAAAAAAAAAAACTAGAGCTATCATCTACTTATCCTACAGCTAGCATCGACTTATCCTACAGTTAGCATCGACTAATCCTACAGCTAGCATCGACTTATCCTACATCTAGCATCGACGTATCCTACAGCTAGCTTAGACTTATCGCACAGCTAGCATTGACTTATCCTACAGCTAGCATAGACTTATCCTACAGCTAGCATCGCCTTATCCTACAGCTAGCATCGACTTATCCTACAGCTAGCATCGACTTATCTACAGCAAGCATTTACTTACTCTACAGCTAGAATAGACTTATCCTACAGCTAGCATCGACTTATCCTACAGCTAGCATCGACTTATCCTACAGCAAGCATAGACTTATCCTACAGCAAGCTATAGACTTATCCTACAGCTAGAATCGACTTATCCCATCTCAACTATTTGGCTTGACTTGTTCTTGGATATAATTTTTACTTTTGGCATATAATTCCATAAATGGGTGATCTATACTCAGCATGAGAACATTAATAAGTAAACGCGTCCCGTGTAACTTCTTGTGTAGTTAATGTGAATATGTCATGTTATTTTCTTAAATTTATTTCTTTTAAAACATGATTTTTTGTATGTATGCTACTTCAAACTTCATAAAATATTCATAATTACAATGGTTTCTGAACCTTAAATATCAGTATGCTACGCTACTTCATACTTTGTAAAATATCATCGTTAAATATTATACTTATAACGGATTATGAGACACAGGTATCAGTATGCTACATAGGGAATAATACATGGCAAAATCCGTATCACATGCCGTATCATCTCGAGTAACAAATATCAGCACGAGGGCCTCTGGTCGGAGGGCTGATATTGGTTGAGTTACTAAGAATACGCGAATTTCGACAACTTATGTCTCTTCAGTGCAAAGAGCTGTGAAAAAAAGTGAGGCTTAATGAATGATAAGGATTCATCTTAAACTCGGCAAATATTTACGTAATGGTTTGATTGGGATAAACAATTCGCTTCATATTACGTTTTAAAGTTATAATTTGAACTTCTGCACAGGGTCGTCACTTCTGTACAGAAGAAACCGAGAAATACAATTTGGGTGACGGGTCCAACTTCTGTTTCCAGTGCCCAAATATAATATTTATAGCCAATGGCATATGTAAAAGTGCGTTTATACCATTGTTGATCTTTTAATGTTATGGGCACAAACTTACGATCTAAAATATTCTTCGTACAATGGTACGATCCGATAAACTTGTGTAAAAACACAGGGTCAAATAACTTAATACCGAAGTTACTGTGATTTTTTTTCTGCATATGCACATTTCGACAACTTACAATGTATGTCTCTCCAGTGCAGATAAAATCTAAACGTTTGGAAGACCATTAATTCAAAGATGTTAAAAACTGATAGAGAACAAATACCGAAGTTACTGTGAATTTATTTTCTGCATATGCGCATTTCGACAACAAATGTCTCTTAAGTGCAGATAAAATCTAAACGTTTGGAAGACCATTAATTCAAAGATGTTAAAAACTGATAGAGAACAAATACCGAAGTTACGGTGAATTTATTTTCTGCATATGTGCATTTCGACAACTAATGTCTCTTCAGTGCAGATAGAATCTAAACGTTTGGAAGACCATTAATTCAAAGATGTTAAAAACTGATGGAGAACAAATACCGAAGTTACTGTGAATTTATTTTCTGCATATGCGCATTTCCACAACTAATGTCTCTTCAGTTCAGATAAAATCTAAACGTTTGGAAGACCATTAATTCAAAGATGTTCAAAACCTGATAGAAATCAGAAATCAGAAATCAGAAATTATTTATTGATTAAAAGTCCAACATAGGATTTTGATCAATGACACACACACACACACACACACACACACACACACACACACACACAAATGATTATAAACAATGAAAAATTACACAAGATACACACAAAATGAAGTGATAGAGAACAAATAACCAATATGATCTAAATGTAAAGCCAAAATCCGCTAAGGACAGAGCTTTGCATGAGGGAGATACTCCTCAGTTTCAACAAAATTTACAAAAAAGATAGATATTGCAAGGTTGCAAATAGAATCGGCTTTCGGATCAGCATTTTTTCTCGTTTGCTTGTTTGCTTATTTTATTGTGGAGTTAAATACGGGTACCGGCAATTTTATCAGTTTTCTTGCTTCTTTCTTGGAATGAGAAGAATAACCTCTAAAGCATCATTTATTTTGGTGTCTTTAAGATGAAGAACAACAATAAAAGCCATTTGGAGAAAACTGTGCATTTTTTCTCGCTTGCTTGTATGCTTATGTAATTGTGGAGTAAAATACGGATACCGGCTATTTTATCAGTTTTCTTGCTTCTTTCTTGGAATGAGAAGTATAACCTCTAAAGCATCATTTATTTTGGTATCTTCAGGACGAAGAACAACAATAAAAGCCATTTGGAGAAATCTGTGCATTTTTTCTCGTTCGCTTGTTTGCTTATGTTATTGTGGAGTAAAATACGGGTACCGGCAATTTTATCAGTTTTCTTGCTTCTTTCTTGGAATGAGAAGTATAACCTCTAAAGCATCATTTATTTTGGTGTCTTCAAGATGAAGAACAACAATAAAAGCCATTTGGAGAAATCTGTGCATTTTTTCTCGTTTGCTTGTTTGCTTGTGATATTGTGGAGTCAAATACGGGTACCGGAATTCCACTGAATATAATAGGCCAAATTTTGAAAAAAAAAATAGCTATTCTTACTTAAAACTGAGCTGCATATCAAACACAAGGTTAAACTTGAATAAAACATTTGATATGCAGTCTAACGAATCATGTCAGATTGACGTAGGAGATAATTTCGAAGTTCCCAAGCCATACGAAAATCCCTGAGTCCTTTAACATCCCATCATATAAATAGTTTGTCAAAATTGCTTCATTGTCAACGTTTAAGCACAAATTCATTACAAAACCAAGA
This sequence comes from Modiolus philippinarum, assembly GCA_002080025.1. NCBI lineage: Eukaryota > Metazoa > Mollusca > Bivalvia > Mytilida > Modiolidae > Modiolus > Modiolus philippinarum. Next base: position 29,501 of record MJUU01004863.1, on the reverse strand, counting down.
TACATGCATGATAAGACAACAAAACTTTGAATGCCAAAGAAAATGCTGCAACAAACCTTAATTATGTACTTGTCTCCTTGACATTTGCCCCATTTTCTTTACCTCATAATTGTTCAGACATCCTTGCCAAAGGATGGCTTTCCATATTATTTGATTTAAATGCTGCCTGGTTAGATGTTACTCCTTCCAACACGTGAACAGCATAACGAAATTAACTGTTTTTTTATGCAACTTCGGTATTATTATCCATCAATTGTAGAATTAAGGAGGCCAGTTAATTGTTTAATTAACTGTTACACATTAAAGCCAATGTTTATAACGTCATAAAGAAAGATCAAAGACAACAGAAGTATTAATGTAAATGAATGACTGTAAATTACTTAAGTGCAAATATGTGCTTTCAAAAATGTACACATTTAGGTGCATGTACCATATTCACCGGATGCTTCCTTACGCTTTACACTGTACGACATTTCTACAGCTTCATTTAATCACCAGTATGTGTTCTCATGTATGTCTGTTAATATACCACATTTGCCACATTTCTACAGTTAATCACCAGTATGTGTTCTCATATATGTTTGTTAATCTACCACATTTACCACATTTCTACAGTTAATCACCAGTATGTGTTCTGATGTATGTCTGTTAATCTACCACATTTACCACATTTCTACAGTTATTCACCGGTGTGTGTTCTCATGTATGTCTGTTAATCTACCATATTTACCACATTTCTACAGTTAATCACCAGTATGTGTTCTCATGTATGTCTATTAATCAGTATTTGAAAAAAAACAATTTAGCACATACGCCTCATTTATACAGTTTATCAGCAGTATGTGTTCTCATGAGTAATTGTTAAAAAAAGTCTTTACCACCTCACATTTACACATTTTTTCAGCAGTATGTTTTCTCATTTGTGTCTGCAAATACGTACATATTATTTAACCTTACCGCATACACCGAATATTTACAGTTTTGTCAGCAGAATGTTTTCTCCTGGGTGTTTGTGTATTTGTTATGAAATATATACAACAAAGATCACATTGATGAGGGTGTGAATGGGGGTAGTCTACTGATGGTTAGCGGTAAGATTTTCAGTCATATGACCTTACCGAAAAAAAAAAACATTTTGGATCCTTTCACGAATCATGCTAATTTTGTTTTTGCGATTTACTGTAAAAATTTGATCAATTAAGTCTTTCAGACATTAACAGTAGCAGAAAAAAGCCGTTTCACGGTCATAGGTATAGGGCATTCATACCCTCAACTATTAAATTATATCCTATGAGTATTCTGATGAGTTTCGTCAAGTAGGTAATCATTTAGATAAAATGAGTCACTTTTACAAGCTTTTTTCCATCAGTTGTAGTTCTACCAAAACTAACTTTTCGAATTTACCGTTTTTCATCGGCATGTATCTTCATGATGTGTCTTTGCAGAGACTTATTATAAATAAACCCTTTACTACATAAAACACATTTGAAAAGTTTATCACCAGTGTGTATTTTCATGTGATTTTTCAATGATCTATTATGATTAAATTCTTTACTACATATATCACATTTATAAGGTTTATCACCAGTGTGAATTCTCATGTGTGCTTTTAAGTAGTCATTTGAACTAAATCCTTTACTACATATTACAATAAATTTTATCCCCTGTGTGGGTTCTCATGTGTGCCTTTAAGTGAGAACCCACTATAAATCCTTGACAACATATATCACATTTGTAAGGTTTATCACCAGTGTGTATTTTCATATGTCTCTTGAGGTCTCTATTAAAACTAAATCCTTTACTGCACACTTCACATTTATAAGGTTTTTCACCAGTGTGTTTTCTCATGTGTGTCTTTAGGTTAGAATTATCACTAAATCTTTTACTACATATATCACATTTAAAGGGTTTATCCCCAGTGTGTATTCTCAAGTGTACCTTTAGGTTATAATTTACACTAAATCCTTTACCACATATCTCACATTTATAACGTTTATCAACAGTATGCTTTCTGATGACATGCGCTTTAAGGTTAGAATTCGAATTAAAACCCGAACTACACATTTCGCATTGATAAAGTTTGTCTTCCTTGTCCATCCTCATGAATGCAACTACAAATGTACAACGTTGAAGAACTGTTAATGCCTGAAAATAAAATTTAGACAAAACAAATGAAGACCTATATAGAAAAATAATAAAAACGTCTAATACAGTGCTTTTCGTCTGATATTGACTTTCTTTCCGATTATGTTTTTTGTTTGACAATTTAGCATTTTTCCGAAACTTTTGCGTTTCCTGCATTTTTTTTTGTCTGTTTTACTTTTCGTCTCTCTCGTTTTGTCACAATTTGCCTTTTGTCCGATCATTTTGCTTTTTGTCCGATATTTATGCGTTCAGTCCGCTTCTTTTTGTCCGATATTTATGCGTTTAGACTGATGCTAATTGTTTTGTACGATATGTACACAAATCAAGTACAAAGATTGAGACACCGCACGAGGCTACTCCATGCATGGCGACCGATTCTCTTCCTGTAAAAAGAAATTGTCCATGTTGTAGGTCTACATACAAACCTCATAACTAGGCAATATAGTAAAGATTGTTAGATGTAGAAGAAGTAACGCCAACAAATATTATCGACAAAATTTCAAGTAAAAAGGGGCCAAAAACAGGGTTAAGGTAAAATCAAATTAACTGATAGGAATACATGACTTTCTTACTTACCGAATTCTGCTCCATTCCGTAAAATATCCGATATTTCATCAGGGTCAACAATGGTATAGCCGGCGTCAATCAAGTCTGCCAGCCGTAATGAGCCAAGGGAATAAATTGTAGCATGTACAAAATGTACGTGCTTTAATCTTTTATGACTTGTTATGTAGAAAAAGTTAGATGAATCAACTGTTTTATCCATGGGTTACATTTTCAACCGACTTATTTTTTCCCAAACGAAAGAAATGTGAATTTCCCCTGTTTAGCCCGACTAAGATCGGCAACCAGTTTTTAAGCAGATCAGGGTCAAAATGGCGCCAGGGAAAGTAAGAATAAGGTGTATTCTGGAGAACCGAAATCCAATGGACAGAAAAATGAAGCAGGTACAAAACAAACGGAAAACTGTAAACCGGAATAGCACAGGCATTTAAAAAAGTAATAGGTAAACCGGTTTAATGGCGCAGCAAAACATCCTTTTCCATTTTTGGTCATGTCTGGACGTCAGTTGTCACACCAGGACAAATGTCAAAGTTATCGATAATTTGTTTGAAATAAACATGGCAATCAATCCAGAAGTTTTTACAGAATGGCACGCCAAATAAACATATAAGTCAAATAATTGTACATATCTTCAATTAAGGTGAAGTGTACCAAATTGACTACTCCGTAGAATTTTTTTATTTTTGGTATATGGATAGAGTACTTAAAACTACATTTGACACCGATTTAACTTTTTTGCTATAGCTTGTTAAAATAACCATCATATTTCATTAAATTTATAAAGAATATATAAGGAAATTCACAGAAAATAGTCTTATAGTGTTCCTTTTTTTAGATTATCTCATTAATTTGTCCGTAACTCTTTTTGAAAAGCTAATATAATATTGGGATAGGAATTCCGAGCAGATTCATGCAAAGAAAGTCCTTGACTACCGGATTCGTTTTCGGGTTATGCTATGTAGAAGGTCAGAAAACTTTAAAAACTGTCATTTTTTTTTTTCGCAACGTCAGGTGACTTCCAATAAACTGCAACGTTTGTTTTAAGGTAGCGTTCTTGGGGAAGTGGATCATCATATCTTTGTGAGAAGTAACATACATACATAAAAAGAACAAAAATCATCAATCAATACTTCAATTGAAATGTATGATGTTAATTTTTAAATATCCCGCACTTGATGATATAAGAAATAAAAGTTTTATTGCGGAGACATTTTGTACCCCCTTTTTCTACATTTCACAATAGATCACAATGTTACAGCATGTTTATTGACTAAACAACAGAGCAGTAAGGGAATTTTCGGTATATTCGACAATCTCAACATGTGTCATCAGCGGATCCAGACTTCGAATAAGGGAAGTTCCAGTCGAATTATCTCTCTCAATTTCTGCATGAATCATGCGAACTTATTTTCCATAATAGTGGTACAACCCTTTGAACCCCGTAAAAAGCTCTCTGGATCCGCCAAGGAGACCAGCGAATATTCTGATATTGCTTTCATTGGTGAATGTAAAAAGTTTCGATTTCAGATTTAAATATAATACCAGTGGTGGATTTTTGGAAAAAAAAAATAACACGTTTGACCTAACACAATTGTTTATTTGCTATGAAAAAAAAATGATCGGGCAATTGAAATAGGACAGTTAGGAGTCATCTATCGAATTTTTGGAATCCTGGATCCATTTCGGTTCAATAAACTGTAAGTCCTTGATTTCAGTGCGTGCCTACAGTTATGATTTACATAAAGAAACACACACAATAGATATGGCATTTTCTTGATACTGAATTAAACCTTGCACAGTTTTTAGACAGTAAATAGCTATTTTTTTTTTTTTTTTTGTAAACATATTTATTTTGTCGATAAACACATAGGATTAAACAAAAGTTTCATCAACAACATAGTCCATACATAACACTTTCTAATCATAAATGTGTCAACAAGATTTTTTAAAACACACACGCACACGCACACACATACACACACACACACATGGGCGGATCCAGGATTTGTAAGTAAGTAAAAAGATACAACAGATCACAAATCTAATTTTTTTCATGGGAGAGTAAGATATGCTAACTAATGTCTTAACTCAGTGTAGAGCGTTCGAATGATTGCATATGACTTCTCTGTGTATCATGCGCTACTGAAATGAAACTTGAAAAACTGTTAGCAATGCTCACCGCTCCCCTCCATTTTATTAAAGAAATAAGAATATAAAAAAAAGATCAAATCAAATTTTCAAATAGATGGTGCTAAATGGCAATGTGTACTGAATACTCTGTGAAAGTTGCCATACATTTCGTTTTAGTGGTCTAGGAGGATGTGTCGCCACCGAAAGCAAGTACTCTATGACGGACACCATAATCACTATATACCGGCCCGCTTAAGAGTGGGTATAAAAAGAAACGATGAACGTCTTCATCAGACACTTTACATACATGCATGTACAGGCTATAACATAAACCATGAACAAGTCATAGATGAAACAGTACGAAGAGTTTCAGAGTTGTTTTGGTTTTCTTTTTTATCTAACTTAGAATGTACATTTCAAGCCAATTGAACTGTCTGACTTCCGATAACTTGAAAAATGGAACAATTAAATCAACGAGTATTTGTACTCTGAATATTATACTAACATTTTATTCAATATGAGGGACCACCCCTATTAAGCTGAGTTCTCGGCAATAAGAATTGTCCGGTTCAGAGTTCGCGTATACGTGGTTTAGACCGGTTCAATTCTCTAAACTTCGATCGATATTCTTGTAAACAATACACGAGAAAATCTACCTGAGTATAAGTAAACGAAAATAATGTACAAATAAATTCAAATTTTGTTATTTTTGCTTCAATACTGTCAATATTGCACGCTGCCAAAACGGGATCTATTTTGGTTGTGTATTTCCAAAATTACAATGCATGTTGATATTCGGTTAATTTCCCCTTTTTGGCGTGCTTAAGTAACGATTAATTTGAATAAAATTTTAAATGTGAATGCCCGTTCACTTATTCTTTTGTCAGGGATAATCATTGATCAGATTTGCATCCATAATTACGAGAAAACTGTCACTTTACTTTTACTGGATAACGTTTTGGTAACAATCAATTTCTGATGGATTCTGTGAAGTCATGTTTTAGAATAATGTTTAGGTCGGTTGAGAATAATGTTTAGATAATGATTTAAACCTTAAAGTTTTGCTTATCAGGTTGGGAGAAATCCCAATTGGGATATACGGTTATATCCAAATTGGGATATTTGACCAGTTATTTGTTAATTATGTGTTTGGGTTTTAGGGAGCAACCATTTGATTTCTAGGGGGGGGGGGGNACTATCCTGGCTTTTTATTTTTGTTCCAAGCCTGTCCTTGATTAACCTGCATAGTCATCCTGGATTTTTTTTTTTTTGCTATAGGTAACTGTCCTGCCTTTTTTTTTAATTTGACCATAGCATCCCCCCCATAAAAATCAAATGGTTGCTCCCTTCATATTGCATTATGATACATAGAAATGATAAATCTATAGGGCTACAGCTTTCAGGGGATATACCTCTGTTGTCGAAGGGATGATGCAAATTTTCTGCAGATCGATTTAAATAAAGACAAAAAACTAGCACAATCCCCCAATTTTAACTTCCGTTATATAGATGATATTCTGTCACTAAGCAACCCTCGCTTTGGTGATTTTCTTCATCTGATCTAGCCAAAAGAGCTGTAAATAAAGGACCCTGCAGACACTTCCACGTCGTCCTCGTTCTTTGAAATTCATCTTGAAATTGACAATAGAGGTAGACTTCAAACTAAGCTGTATGACAAACGCGACGACTTCACTTTTTCAATAGTCAACTTCCCTTTTCTTTGTGGCAACATTCCTACAGCTCCGGAATTTGGAGTATCATCTCAAAGCTCATTCGCTACTCAAGGGCATGTGCTCAATACCGTGACTTCCTTGATAGAGACCGGTTGGTCACAAATATGCTATTTAAACAAGGAAATGATACCCAAACTTGAAGTCATCACTCCTGAATTTTACGGTCGACATCACCATCTTGATTTCAGTTTCCCACATGACAATAGACATTTCCCTTTTAAAGCTTAATTGTTGTTTCCTCTACCGGATTTCACTTTACTACCGGAATTGATATGTTCAACACGGCGGGTGTTTTATAAGAAACAGGGCATGCTTACTCTACCGGTGCACTTCATCTCATCCATGGTGGTTTTATTGGGTCCGTGTTGTTCATCTTTGTAATGTGTGTGTCTTCATTTTTCTTTTCTGTAAAAAATGGATAACAGGAAACACCTATACAATGGCTAAAATTATAATTACATGCCACAATCTGCCATGGAACTACACATGAAAAACACGAATAAGACAAAAGACAAAAGTAGACAACGATAGGAACTCGGGACAGCCGGACTTGGTACCGGCACTAGCAAAAGTCAGCGGTAGGGTTAAACCGGTTTATGGGTACTCAAAACCTATGCCGTACTTAAGTTATGTCATTGTTTCTTTGTTTTTCCGATGTTGCCGTTGTCCTTGCATTGTTCGTTTTGGATTGACGGTTCGGTTCTAACTTACTTTCCAAGATGATCTTGATATTGAATACCGTAAACTATGTTCCGAGATGATGACCTTGTTTATTGAAGCTAAATAGGGTATTTTTGTAAAAGATCTTCCATACATCATTTCTGGCCAGTTTGGTTTAGTTTGTTTTCATACTTCCGGAGTTCATCTGCAAAAGAATGCCGTAGCAAAAAGGTAGAAAAGGGAAAAATCACAAGCAAACCCCCTAAAATAGGGCAATAGCACAAATGGAGACGACAACGATAAAACAACAAATTATGAAAAATAAGAAAAATACAAAACTATTAGAACTAACAATGTGAACCCACTCACAAAACTGGAGGCATCATCAGGCTAGCATATTCTGCTTCACGCGTCTGTCACAATGCCAACAATAACTTCAGTGTGAAGTCATGGCCGATGTTTGTAAACCCTGGTTCTGCTCGTAAATGTCTAGTATCATTTGCGAAACGGAAACATTGTAACTATCGGTCGAATCACAGTGGTTACAAGGTTTCAGATGGGATAATCTAAATATTTCTTGAATCAAATAATACTTTATGTTTGCCCAAATGGTGGTGTCTATGTTTTTATATACTTGTTAAGGATATGAACACGATTATATTTCACATATACGGTGATCTGAAGCTTAAAAAGCACCCATTCATAGTTTAGCTTTCTACCTAAACATTATCATAAACCGGGATTTAACAGAACTCCATTTCGTGGCTAAACATTATCCATACCTTACCAAAACATTATCCATAATTTTTGCAAATGCATTTTGTTTGTGTTCTGCGCCTTAATGAGCTTCCACATTTTAAATATATTATATTTGTAGGTTCTAATGCCTATATATAAAGTATCATTTCCAGAAAAAGCGAAATAATAGGTTTATTTAGTGATCAAATTTTAGCACAAAACATACACGTTTCTGCTTTATCATATGCTCATTTTTGCATAGTTTTTACCAAATTTTTGTCAAGAGGTAGCTGAATAAATGATAAATAAATGTATGTAACAAGAAGGAATAATAACCTGTTAATTTCATGTTTTTGGTGAAAATTCTGTTTTGTTGACATTTTTAGAACCGGACAAAACCTTATTCAACCGGACTAAACCATGTATACGCGAACTCTGAACCGGACAATTCTTATTACCGTGAACTCAGCTTAATAGGGGTGGGGACCATTGATAAAAATCTTTTTGTGATCGAACTTGATTATCACTACTGTAAGATTAACCTATGATTTCGAAAATATTGTGATGTATTGGATATTTTGACGGGAGTTTCATTTAATTTTCACAGCATCCCATGAAAATTCAAAGTGAAAACTCGCAAATCCCGTGATCATGTTAAACCTGATTTCCCTAGAAAAATCACAGTCATATATATCTAAGATACAGTAGTTTCACAGGTTCGTTTCTAGCCTTCGCAGCCAGATCCGAACCGACAACCCCGAAATTTGCAAGCCCATCCGCCATATCTATAAAGCCATAGAGATGTTTGATTTTTTTTTTAATCTCGTGTATTTCTATTTCATGGGATTTTCACGGGATTTTCTTTAGTTTTAACAGATGACATAAATTAAGTCTCCCCCTCTTAAGGGGGAGACATATTGTTTTTGTCTTTTCCGTCTGTTGTCCGTCCGACCGTCAGTCCGTCCGTCGCAAAGTTTCTGGACGCCAAAATTGACCTTTCAAAGAATCTAATTTATAGGTATATCGTACGTAAATGTATCTTCTTTTTATTTGTTAACTTAATTCAGGTACACTGTATGATCGTGACGACTATAAAGTTTGTGTTTTATATCTCTAAGAAATCAAGTTCTGTCAATGCATAAGAAACTTGATACATGATATCCCTTGGCTAAAGCATACCCTTCTCGTATTCATATTAAATTTTTCCCTATTTCCCGATATTAAAACAGGCATATCCCGATTTCCTTAATTATGTTGAGAATGGCCAATCCCGACATTCAAAAAATATTCTCCAGCTGGATAAGTTTGATTTAAATCAAGACAAGCAATTCCCCGCTAGACTCCAGGCTTTTTGAATTCAAACAACAAAGTTAAACAATAAAAACACGACACTTATTTATCTTAAACTCCGGGAATCAAAACTGTGACATTGAACTCGAAATCGTCTCGGGAATTGTAAAATTTCTCAGTATTTCTATATATTGAAATCTAAAATTAATTCCAAAATTGATCTCGGCAATTTCGACGCCGTCCATTTTTCAGTTCATGACGTTACTAACGTCGCGCGTTCTTACACCCGCAATCCGCTAGGGGCGCTTAAGTTAATGAATTATTCCGATCTTTTACTCAATGAGGGCAATAACAAAATGCAGAATGGAATTGTCAAGGGCATAAATCCAAAACGCCCAAAAAAAANAAAAAAAAAAAAAAAAAAAAAAAAAAAAAAAAAAAAAAAAAAAAAAAAAAACAAAAAAACAAAAACAAAAAAAGAAAAAAAGCGCGTGTAGAACCGGAAAATGACAGCAGGTGTAGAACCGGTAAATATCAGCAGGTGTAGAACCGGAACATGCCGGCAGGTGTAAAAGCGGAAAATGTCAGAAGGTGTAGAACCGGAAAATGTCAAATGATTCAATCTTTAAAACGAAAAAAATATCACGAGCCATAGTCAATGAGGCAAAAAGACAAAGCAGGTGGACAAAAAACGGAAAAAATTGAAAACCGCTATGGTTCCGACTTGGTACAGGCATTTCAATAGAAATGCTGGGTTAAACCGGTTTATTTGCGAGCCATCAACAATTTATTCGAAGATACATGTATGTATAAATCAATAATACCTTTGTTAAATAAATTGAAGAAATGTTCAAATATAAACTGAATTAAACACACCGTTAATACAATTAAATATGCGTGTTTATTGATTTAAAGATATCTTTCATTCATTTTTGATAAAAAAAAGTGCAATGGAATTTAACCCTTTCGTAATTTTCGGCCCTGAAACAATCTAAGCAAATGTATCTACAATTTACAGGATGGCTTCTGGAAGGCTCTTCACAAAAAGGTTGCTCATTTTTAGCTCACCTGGCTAAAGCCATGGTGAGCTTCTGCTTTCACTTGACATCCGTCTGTCCGTCCGTTCGGCGTAACCCTTTTTCAAAAATCTTTTCCTCTGAAACAACTCGGCAAAATGAATCCAAACTTGACCTGGATCATCACCATGGTATGGCTTTTCAAAATTGTGTTTTTTAGTCTGAAACAACACGGCCGCAATTTCTAAAAATGCCCCTTAAAAATAAAGCATGGGGGTAATTACAGTTTTTGGCAAATAATTCAAAAACCATTGCATTTGACATGTGGAAAAAAAATGATCGGCATGACAAGATCTACCCTCTTCAATTTTAAAGAATATCTGATGACCCATAGTTATTGCACCTGTTCCGTAAAATTTTCAAAATTTTGAAGTTTTTTTTTTTTAATTTTTTTGAACTATCACAAGTAAAGTATTATTGCAGAAATGTTCAGCATATCAGATCTACCAACATGAATATTTTGAAGAAATTCCAAATGCCCAATGGCATATAGGAGTAATTGCCCTTAATTGGTCAAATTTTTCGGGAATTTATACCTTTTGTCTTATACTCCAAACAAAATTTAAGACAGAGGCCAAGTTTAAATTGACATAATGTTCAGCATGTCAAGAACTACCTATTATTGAATATGGTCAAAAGTTTCAGGATTTTAAACCCTTTTTTTTTCTTTTATTTCAAAAACAATTTGAAATAGACGTCAAAATTAAATTGCAAAAATGCTCAGTATATCAAGGACAACATTTTTATGAACATGGTCAATTTGTTTGACCTCTTCCTAGATGCCTGAGAGTGGGGAACTTTGTTTAACATTTAACCCTTTTGAAAACATTTTGTAAGATTCAAGCTCAAAACTATATTAGGAATTTGGAAGCAACCTTGGTCACAAAAATGTGTCCGTGGCAAGTCTGCATCACATTAAATATGGCCGCCAGCGGGGAGCATAGTTTAACAATACGCCATGTGGGAAAGCGTTCAAAGGTCTTCTCCTCTGAAATATCAAAGCCAACTGAATCGAACTTGTTCACAATATTCCTTGGTCTAAGGGACCGACCATTTAACCTGAAGGGGGGTTATGGTTTTTTTCTGGACAGAAAATGCGCGAAAAATCTATTTATTTTTTTT